>CAJUYH010001231.1:0-47500 GCA_910591685.1 Galerucella tenella | reverse complement strand
TTAATACTAAAACATTAACTTTCAAAGGACTTATTACTTACAACAGTCTACTTGAAAATGTAAAGTCTTCTACAAGTCTTATTCTGTTTAAAAAGAATTTATTAAGCCATTTAAAGGACCAGTAGGATGATACCAAATTGTTAGATACATATTATTATGTATTTTTGTATGCTAATAATGAAGTTAGTACTAATAAACAAATTTTGTGGATATTTTCTTGTTTATATTAATGTTGCTGTATATTAGGATGTACCAATTTCAATAAAGTTATATACACATAGATTCAAAAGTTTTGCATCACCTTCTTCGGATGCGAAGGAATTTTTTTGCGCTAACAATTTTTTGTTGGCTTGTTTATCAATGTTTACCATTTCAATATGTTCCATATTTTTTGCAATATACAGATGTTTACAGTTTTTTTGTAAGATAACATTTTTAGTGCGCTCATTTTAACATTAAAGGCATTTGATTTTTACGATTTTAAGTGCAAACATGAATCGTCAAGTCATAAGTGAGATTGACCGTGCAAGAATAGTGGCTTTAGTTGAAGATGGTCATTCTCAAAGGTTCGTGGCAAACAGAGTTGGCGTTTGGCAAAGTGATGTGTCTCGTGTATTGAACCGGTATCTCCAGAACAATTCTCTTCGTGATAGACCTAGAAGCGGTAGAAGGCGTGTTACCAATCAGCGGCAGAACCGCTATATCCATTTAACTATCCGAAGAAACCCGACCATGGCAATACCAGCACTCCAAAGAGATATGATACATGCGTTGGGAGTTCAAGTATCGATCTCGACATTACGATGACGAATACTTGCGACAGGTTTGAAGTGTCGCCGACCAATAAGAGTGCCCAGACTACAACCTGAGCACAGAGTTCGCCGACTACAGTGGGCTCAAGAACACGCGGCCTTGCCTGAAGAATTTTGGAATTCGGTGTTTTTTTCCGACGAGACAAGGATTTGTTTGGTACAAGATAGCCATCGAATACGTGTGTGGCGGGATCCAACGAGAGTTGCTCAGCTTGCCCATAATCGCCCCGTGCCGCCCTTCAGAGAAGGAAGTGCTATGTTTTGGTATGGTATCATGTTAAATGATCGCACAGAATTAATTCATGTGGAGGGATACGATGACTGGTGATAGGTATCTCAGAGAGATTCTACATTTCTACATCCTCACGTGAGACTATGGCGCGCAGCTGTTGGCAATTCCTTCGTTTTTATGGACGATAACGCACGACCTCATCGGACCAGAGCTGTAAAGGAGTATCTTGAAACTGAAGGGATCAATCGTTTGAACTGGCCTGCCCTATCTCCTGACATGAATCCCATAGAACATGCTTGGGACATGCTTGCCAGGGCAGTGGCAGCACGCAGAAATCCACCCAGGAGTGTACAAGAGCTTGTTCATGCGGCCCAAGAAGAATGGCGAAATATTCCTCAACAGAATATCAATAATTTGGTAAACAGCATGGGCAGGCGACTTCAAGCTTGCATAAATTCTAGAGGTGGAAATACTCTTTATTAAAAGTTCTCATGCAGGTTCTCACTTAACCATTTCTTTAAAAAGAATCAATTTGTATTCAATTTCTAAGAATACTTTTTATGTTTAAAGCAAGTTTATTATTGGATAATAAAAATTTTTGACAAATATACACGTTTTTTTTTTATTGAAACTAATTATTTGATAAATCTCTGATCCATTTATAATGAACACATTTTTTTCGGAGATTTAGGGTGATGCAAAACTTTTGAATCTATGTGTAATATTATCTATATCCATACCAATAATTGTTAAATCGAAAGCAGTGTGTAGATTTTATTTATTGCAGATTGTAATATGTCCAAATTCTTTCTTGAACTGTATCATTTTATTCTTATTCGTTTTGATCTCGCTTATTTACTTATTTATTACCAATCTCGATTTTCTCCCACTAAATACTGCTTTATCAGGTGTTAAAAGTCATGAAAAATAAGTTATTTATTCCTTAGAAAGTACCAAACATTCTAAATTGGCAACGCTGCTTTCCTATCAAATTGGTAGCTGGAACTGAACACACGCCCAATGCTGACTGCCTACAATTATTCTTCTCTCTCTTTCAAATAGTTTTTCTCATATTTTCTTTGTCGTACTTGTGTAAATCGTGTCGCGAAAAGACTTCGCAATATGTATATCAGTAAGTGCTGTTTTAAAACGGGTGCAATCTGGCCATCAGAGGTCTACAGAAATAAAAATTTGGTTTTTGAACGAGGTATAAAAAGATGTACCGATGAAGCGATTGCAATAGGCCCGTTTTCACTTATAATAGTCACAACAATCTGGCCAGGATCCATGCCTGGTGACTTTGTAAACTTCTTATGCAAATGGTATTGACTCTTTCAGTCAACAAGGTTTTTGCCATAACTAACTATACATCAACGGTTTCAAAAAACAGTCACGTTATTCAGAATTTCCTTTATAGAGAGAAATGCCTGAGTAGGTATCCATAGACTGGATAATCCGCTGAGCAACCTAAACACTAGATACAAGGGAGTTCGATAAGGTGAAAAGGAGGCACTGTCTTCTCTTTCCTTATTTCACTTTTAGAATCTTATCCGAAGTCTGGACGTATAGTACAGGAAATGAAGCTCAAAAAGAGGTAAAACCTCGCAATTTTTTCGTCCAGCATGGATTGACTTGAAATTTCAACAGGAGGTAGGTGATAGCCGAAGGTTCAAAATCTATATCGAACCGAAGGGCGCTAAACGGTTTTTAGGGGTGAAAACTACCCTTATTTGTCAAAAATCATAAAATAACATTTTAAACCTGAAAATGGGTAAGATTTGGTTTGGATAAGTTGAATAATGATTGTTTTGAGCTTTGGAATACAATTTCATCATATTTCAACCCTTAAAAAGCAGCCCCTGTTACATCTTAATGTAAAAAAAATCACGAATCCTTAAAAAATGAGATCGCCTCTGATTGATTTGCATAAAATTTGGGATTAGGCTCAACTCACCCTCTGCTTTATATATCATGTCATGCCGACGAACCCTGAATATTTCTTAGGGGTGAAAACTACCCCTACATGTCAAAAATTAAAAAATAGCATTATAAATCTTAAGATAGGTGAAAATTGGTTTGAATTAGTAAAATGATGAATTTGTTACAGAACACGAAACATTTCGTATATATAACGCCCCACTGCCGAATAAACCGGTTTTGTACATTATTATGCTTCCAAGTGTACTATAAATACTATACTATTGGAACTTTTCGAAAAACAAATCGATTAGTTTTTTCAACGTATTTCCTCCATTTTTGATGATAAAAAGTTTATTCAAAAACGATTTTGTAGGGTTTTTCAAGAACTACAAGGATCTGAAAGTTAAATCTCTTTAGACCCTTTCGTTTTTAAATCGGGTGAGTTTAAAGGGCTAAAAAAGGAGGTGCTCGTGCGTAAATAGACGTTTTAACCGGCTATATCTCGTCAAATATTAACTGTACAAAAAATCTACTTACAGGAAAATTTTTGTCATAAAAAAAGCTACAATTTCGTTTTTTAACTTTGCTTGTACCTCTAATATTTTCGGAGTTATTTTGAAAGAAAGGGTAAAAAATACAAAATTATGAAAAATAACTTTTTACTTTAAGCCATAATTTTTCGAAAACTATGAATTTTAAATTGGTCAAACTTCTTGGACATATTAACCATACATGTACAAAGAGAATTGCACAAGGGTAAAGATCAATTTTAATTAGGGGGGTAGTTAGGGGGTTGTTTTCACCGATTTTTTTGTATAAAAAATTCAGTACTGACATTATTTTTGTCATAATTCACTCAATTTTGATGCTAAAGACCTTTTTTTAAAAAGAAAGGTCTAATCATGCTCTTTGAAAAAGATTCTATGAGTTTTCTACGATTTTTCCGGTATTTGACCTTGAATCTATCACGCATTTTGCATTTGGGAAAAAAAGCTAATCATTGATGGGCCATATCTCGGTTCCTATTGGTTTTAGAAAAATTATAAAAAAGGGTTTCGCTTGTTTTTTTAAAAGCTACAATTTTGCTCTCCACAGTTTTTTTGATAAAATGCATAATTTTCGAGTTATCCGCGAAAAACATATCAAAAACGTCGATTTTTTCCTCTAAAAAGCGTTACCTTCAATCGCGAATAACACCCGAGATGGTGTGGCAACCACCCCCAAGGCTTTAGCGCCCTTCGGTTCGATATAGATTTTGATCCTTGGGCTATCACCTACCTTCTGTTAAAATTTCAAGTCAATCCATGCTGGACGAAAAAATTGCCAGGTGAAATGCTTCATTCCCTGTACTAGTATGTAGATACTTTATTGAATACATGTTAATGTTCTGAACCGATGTATTTAATTGAAAACATGCAAAATATTCGCTGCTTACATAAAATGAACACTTATGTTACGTTTGGTAATCATCCTGATTTATATTACCCAAGACTGATAAAATACAAAATTCTTCGTTCAGGGCAAATAATATTTCCACTGCTTTAAATATCTATTAAGGTTAATCTAAGTTAACGACATTTTGTAGATAAAATAAATCGATGGAATTTTAATATTTTATTTTTATCTACATTGGCTTCTATAGTTACTTTTTCCGATAAATTTACATTTTAAATAAATGTTTACACTTCAATTAAAACCAACACGTTATGACTAATTCGTATCATTGTTCTATTGGATCAAATGATAAAGAAATACAATTGTCGAAACAAATTCATTAGTATGAAATACAGGGTATTCCAATTATTTCCACCACGTCTCTAATACCGAAAAAAAAGAATACACCAAAGACGAGAATCAAAACTTCGATAAAAAAAAGGAATCTGCGCATTCCATCTTTTAAATTAGTCATAATCACTTCTTAATTTCTGAATACTATTGAATGTCACTGATCTCTTTTTTGCGAGGTATATAATTACTTTTGCGAAAAAACACAATTTTTTTCCAAGTCAAATCCTATTCGCATCAACTGAATTTTATTTAATTGAAATAAAACCGGCATGTCCGATTTGACCTTGTTTAGTCATTTCGTTACCTGACCTACCTTATGTATGAATAATTTACCATTGTTTCTAAGCCAGCTGTCAGAACACGCTATTGATGTTGACATTGAATAATACGGTTTGGAAACAACTCAGGTGATTTAGGAATGGCGAATTTTATAAAGCTTCAACTTTAATCTACCTAAATTATAAAAGCCACTTTGGCAGTGGTCGAGGATCTACGCCAGACGGGCAGGTTTTTAGATATCAGAGAGAATGATTTTAATTCGCTATTTGGAAAGTTTTTGTTTAGTTCTATACAGTGTGGAACAGCTAAAAAGAATAAATTCGATAACGAATAAATAAGGGGTTGTTAAGAAAAACGCTTGGACACGTCGATTTGTATTGTTAAATTGCAATTAAAAAAATTATATAGTGTGAGTAATGTGAGAGTGGCCAATGTCAACTTTATTATTTCAACTACAACCACCGTATATTATTTATTTTTTGGGTTCTTTTTTTTTAACAATTAATTTTGCCAATTATCAAAACTTCACCGTTTTTTCATTGAGCGTCCAATAGGGCGTGAACTTATTTAGGGATCAGTATATGTATTACTTTTTACATTAGGATTTTATGCTTTAGTTGAAATAATACCCTTATTGGTGTGCGTCATCGATTGTTAATCTCCTTCTATGACATTACGTAGGAAGAAATGAAAAAAAGGCAGGTCTGTGATTAATCCTAATAAAAATATCACAATAATGAACCGTTTAAATGTATTACAAACGTTAACTTTAATCTTTGACTTACTTACTTACTTACTTTGATTGGTTGATGTTTAGATTTCGCGCCAGCGCAACCTATCAATCGCGAGGTTAAAATACTATGAAGGCGTAACTTTCGTAGCGGCAATGTGTCTTACGTCTTTTTCTACTGTCACACTGACAGTTCTTGTCAGGTGTGTACTTTGTTGCTTACGGTCAATTATTATTTATGAGAAGTGAATATTAATCTTATTGTTATATTTATCTAAATAATACAAAAATATACCTAAATACACGAAAAAACATTAGCATTTTGAAAGTTCTGGAGTATTTTCAGTTAGAAAAAGGAGCTGGTAATTATTAATTTCATAGCCTTCTCGGCTTTGGCTTAATACGATCCTGATGATTTTATTTATCAAATTTAAGGTTAGCTATATGTCAAAATAGCAAATAAAATAAACGACATGCCGAAAACCCGGATATACGTCACAATCGATGACGCACACCAACAAGGGTATTATTTCAACCATAAATACCAAAAAAAGTGTATTTGTCCATATTTGGCTATATGTTAAAAGGTTCTTAGGAATCTCAAATTGTTAGTAATTTGAGCCTACTCAATGTTCCTCATTTCTTTTTGTCGGTCACTATTTTCCAGATATATAAGATGCAATAGTTCACGTTTACAATCTATTTTTTCCACTACTTGCTGTGAAGTTGGCAATTATTGCTACTGCAGCCAACTGAGAAGTTGAATTTCTCTATAGTGGTTAATAATTTTTTTCATTTTTAACCTAGGTCAATAATGGACAAATTCAAATATTTTGAGAACTCAGGGGTTCAATAAAAACTTATATACCTTTGTATACCTAGGAGATTGTCTTTATATTTGCTGCTTGAAATTTCCTATCAAGATAAAATTATAAGAATAAAAATGCCATTATTTTAAAATTCGCGCTCAACCAAAAATGACTGATGACATAACAGGTACGTTCATAATATATCGAAAACTGACAGTGTACTTGTCAGTAAGACGACAGGGTAAACGCTTCTCGTGGTACGTTTACAAGAATTAATTTTAATTTTTAGAACTTTAGTTCTTTATGTTAAGTTGGTCTGACCGTTACGTTTCTTGGAGCGAGGGAGATAGCGACGGAAAAGATCTGACCGTTACGTTACGTTGTTACGTTATATGCCTTGAGCGCGTGGGCCCTCGCGCTCTCTCCTCAGTCTCAGAATATTATTAACTCACTGTAAACTAGCAGATTATTTCGTAATTTTTGCACTGTCGTGTCAAGGACCGATGACAATACAATATAGTAGTAAAATATAGAGTGTTCCATTAAAAAAACACCCTTGATCTAGGTCAATGAACACTATTTTCATAATTTTTTTCGGTATCTTTTATAATAGCAGTACTGAGCTTTATTACACTAATCAATCACCCTGTATACTGAATTATAAAAAAGTGAGATTTGTGAAACTACCTCAACCCAAACGAAATGATTCAGTGCTGAAATTCTCTTTAGACTGGCTGCAGTGTAATGAGCAATACAACATAAACGAAGCTCGCCACACAACACTGCGTTGATACATCTTTAACGCGGAGCTCAAGTAAATTATTTGTTCAAGTTTTGATCATGAAATGAAATGTCACAGTCTGCAACGAGGAGGATTCTGTAAAATTCTTGAACTTGAACAAAAAAAATTATCAATTCCTAGAAAAAAATGTGATGACATTTGAAGTAATCCAGTACCGAAAAGTAAATAAATTATGTTATGAAATCAAACAATTTTATTTTGTTAAATCTACATTGTATTTAAACATAAAGTGACGCGTTTGATAAAGCTACTGTGTTAGCGAAACGCGTCACTTTATGTTTAAATACAATGTAGATTTAACAAAATAAATACGTTTGATAAAGCTACTGTGTTAGCGAAACGCGTCACTTTATATTTAAATACAATGTAGATTTAACAAAATAAAATTGTTTGATTTCATAACCTACTATGGATCTACATCAAGTAAAAGCCTCATCTATTCAAATAAATTATGGTTTGAAAAAAACACACCTAATAGTAAATCCAACTAGAGTAAAAAATAAATCATAGTTTCAATAATTTTGCATTTAGTATGACTTATTTACGATAAAAAGACGTTGCAAAACAAACTTTTGTGACGTTGTCAAACTGTATTTTTTTACTTGAAGAAAATTGGAACAGTCAATCTGGCAACTCTTCTTTTACATTGGTATATGCCTCGTAAGGCATGATTCAAAGGTATTTTTTACGAATAAAATGCTTGATAATCTCAGATTTATTTAACGTAAATATTTATTTTTCTACAAACGTGTTAAAAATGTCACTTTAAGACACTGAGTACCTTAAAATGTTTATGGCACTGCTGGTAAAAGTGAATTGTCAAATTTTGAAAGCAAACGTCAAAATATTTAAATTTTATTTATTAACATTAATATTAATAGTACAATTTGTGCAATTTGACAAATTAATTTCCTGCACTGCTGTTTTACCATTTTCCGTGGATAAGGAGGAATGATGCGCAGAAAAAATGGAATTTCCAGTCGAGGTTGACGCCACAATATTTTCGGATGTTTGTTGTTGGATTGATGTTGTTGGTAATGTTCGCTGCACTATCAACAGTTTTTGGGCAATCAAATTCTTATTTTCCAAAGAATCCTCAATGTACCCCTCAGCAACGGTAGAAGATCTCCACCCCCCATGACGCTTAATTGTCGTCAAATTTGCGCCAGCATCGGCAAGTAAGGTCGCCGAAGAGCGGCGAAAACAGTGTCCCGTATAAAGGTTCGGATTTGGAAGTTCCAGAAATCTTGCTATAACAGCATGAATTTTTCCAAACGAATTAATTCCAACCGGATTTCTGGTACATTTATCTTTCACATATTTCAAGAAAAATCACCGGTGTCCGACATTTGCCGGTCGAAGAGCCACATATTTTCGATAAAGATCCAAATACATTTTTTCAATAATAGTAAAACTTCGTGAAACATTGGTTTTAGTATCTGGTATTTTAATAATTAATAAAGTACCCATATCTTCCATATCGTCAACAGTCAATTGACAAAGCTCCTCCCTTAGGCAGGCACCAAATATTCCCACAATCACAACTACTTTCATTAGAAGATACTCATCATCTAATGCAGACTTCAAAAACTGGTCAATTTGGACTCCAGTCAAGATTTTTGATTTCTTTGGCCGGTAACCTTCTGCTTGACGCTTTAAATACGCGATAAGCTTGATATATTTGCTGATATCTACGTCGCTATTTATACGTAGCATAGATTTGATCATCGAATAATTTGACCACAGAGATGATGCCTTCCATACCTTTGCTTTCTCCTCAAAATAGGCCAGAAATACATTTTCAGTATATTTTCCAGAAACGCATTTTGCTTCACACCATTTCTGAAACTTATTATAGACTATATCGTATTGAACCCTGGATTTTCTCGGCAACAAATCGAGGATTGCTCTATTGGCCGCCGCCTCTATGTCTTCAAATGGATCATTTTCATTACTTTCTTCCATTTTAAGAAAAATCTACAACCCTAACTACGTTTTAAATAAAACTAACAAACGTTTGACAGATGCATCAAAACATTCGTAAGCAATTAAATCAACAATGGTTGCTAAGGTACGTAATATACGATGCAATTTAAAATTATCTCCTTTGGATGTATTAATAAAGGTTATTAAAATTTAATTCAAACTGTATTATTGCATTTTTTGAACGTTTGTAGAAAAAATATTGTATGATATACGTGTTAAAAGTACCTTTTTAGGCACTCATGTGAATTGCAGAATTCGCTTCGCTCATTCTGCAAACCTTCACATGCGTCCCTTAAAAATGTACTTTTAACACTTATATCATAAATAACTATTATGTGAAAATGTGAAGATACAAGAAACCAAAAACATTCAATTTTCTACATTTTACATCAAGATTAATGACAATGAATGTTAATAGTATAAATTCCGTTACGTCCCTTCAGTAAAAGGGAGAAGGGGACCCCCACTCTGACGTTCTTGATCAAAATTACTTAATAGATATTACATCTCTTGGCAGTTACTGTACTTATGACGATGATCAAATGTCAAACTAAACTGAGGAATTTTACTATAATTGATCTGACAACGTCTTGAAGTTTTGCCAACCAGTGAACTGTAAATTTCCCTATTCTCTAAGTATAAATTATATTTACGGTTGGTAAATCTTATTCTAATAGCCAGAAAAGTAACTAAGAATGACGTTATCGTCTTTTCATCGTAAATAAACCAAAGTAAGAAATTATAACAAGTGATATCAAGCACTCTCACTTTTACCACAATGACATTAATTTTGTCGTTAATTTTTTTATTCTTAAATTAAAAATTATATCTTACTTTTTATTTTTTTTAACTATAATTCATTTTAAATCATGTGTAGTATACTCTAGTTGATTTTTTATAGTATATACTGTGTTATCCCCAATGTATGCATAACTTATTTATTAACACACGCAAAATAGGGAGGAGCCTTCTAAAATTGAATTTTGTTACAAAAGTGAAGTACGAATATTCACCCATTTTTCAACTTTTAGGAGTTTCACTACATAGAAACTTTTCGACGTTAACGATTCAGTCTTGAAAGTCGATTTGTGGACATATTTCCACGGCGATTCGGGTTCGACCGCTTCTATTTACAAAAAAACAAACAAGTAAATTTCAGTAACGACCCGGGTATACAGGGTGATTCGTTAAGGATGTCCAATCTCAAATTTATAGATTCTAGAGCCCAAAACATAATGAATGGGCTCATTTACATTTTTATTTATTTTACCATTGGGAAGAGCACATCCTTTTGAGGCTCTGTGCGAAAAATTAGACGTCAGCGAGACTCCTAAATCGCCTAAAAAAATTATAAACATTAAACAGCGCTCCTCTCCGAATTTTAGGCGTGACGTCATCGCATATGAAATCTCTCGTTCAGAGAGCGGATACCGCGTCGATCTGTTTTCGGTTAGATGACTACCAAGCTAGTAACAGTACTTTGTTTGCTTATATGCTCATTATTTTTTATTATACGTTTTAGCAAACTCTAAACAGTGTTATGTTTGTGAAATGAGAACGTTTAGAAATAATTTAAACTATTCGCCACAATGGACCAGAACCAGAGTAAAAAAAGCTATAAATATTGTGCGGTTCCAGAATGTAAAAGTACTACGATTAAAACATCTAACAAAACATTTATTTCTATTAATGAGGATCCCAAAAAATGGAATGGCAGAAAAGCATAAAAATACTCAAAGCATTCACTGATAAGTCAACATACTTTGTTTTGTGTATTTTTAGGATTTCATTTATCTTCAATCAGAATGTTCTTATAGCTTGTGGTGTTATTAATGTTCAAAATTATTTAATAAAATAATGGGTCAGTTCTTCACAAATTAAATTTTATTAAATACTGCTTTTTTCCAAAAAACAGGTAATCTTTTTCAGTAGATCATCAACAAAACTGGCGTATATTATACTTTTCAAACGAAATTGTTTTATTTGATTCCAAGTCCGGATCATCTCTAACAAATATCGCTTTTTTTACCAGTGCATTTGAATCTGATGTAAACATTTGGAACCAATATTACCTGCTTCATCAAAATAATTTTTTCTTGTTCTTTTCAACATTGGTTATTCAATTTCCACTACACATTCATCATAAATAGCATTTGGAGAAGATCCTTTAATTGGGCAGTCTGCATTTAAAGAAAAATTGCAATTTTTTACTGAGTAACCAGCAGCGTTATCTCCGTAACTTTGTCCACCAGACCAGGAATAAAATAACACATCTGGAATCACCCTGTATATCATTTGTATTTATGAAAATATTGTCATTTTTAATCATTCTGACCGGAAAACAGCCAAAAACGATGTGTCACATGGTATAAAATAATAATTTAATAAAATCGTGTTTTTTTAAAACTTCATAATCATTAGCAAGTCCACTTCAGGAAGATTTAATGGGTCTGTTTTTTTTAAAAAAAGGTCCACACATTTTATTTTATTAACACAAAATTCTACGCGAGGCACGTTACAGTCAGAAGCGTAATGTTAGTGCACATTAACTTTCATATGCGGCGACGTCACAGTCATAGTCTTCGCCCCGCTCTCGGTATGCTTGTTTAATTGGTTGTATTAGGAGAACGACATATTGTATTGACATGAAATTTTCAGAATCATATTTTTATCCCTAGTACTATATTTTACCACTGTTAAAAATTTTAGTAAACGAACCCATTGTTTATTAAAAAATATACATGCTATAACAACAAATACTAAAAACAGTGTAGAATAAATATTTAAAATTGACGTTTTTAAATATTTATTTGCTCTTTTCTGTTCGATATTGATACATCAACGGGTAGATGGCTTCGTGGCCTAGTTGCTTAAAGCGCCTAGTAAACGGGAAATCGTAAAGTTCATTTTCCACGTTGCGTCAAATCGCAGCGACTTGTTGCTAGGACAAATCGCTGCGAGAAAAAGTACAATCAGCATATCGATAGTTTGTTGCTGCAACTCATCCAGGCATATGGGGAAACGTAATCTGTTGCCAACTTGATTGACAGTGACAGCAATGTCAGAGCGTAGCAACCAATAGAAATTTTGGGTTGAAGCGACAAAATCCACCAGAAGAGTTACCAAGTCGCACCGACTTCTCGCTCGAAAATAGAACAAGTTTCAATTCATGCGACCGGCGCGCCCAACGAAAAAAAACCGCCAAGTTGCCAAGTTTTCGAGTTGCAGCGTCAACTCGCACCGTGGAAAAAATCGCCAAGCGGTTTAATGTGTGAATTAGTGTGAATTTTAACCACCAGACGGCGTGACTCAATTGGTTTTCAGTTCCCAATAGAATATACAGTTTTGAAAAATCAACCTGTACATAGTTTCTAAAAAACATTCAAATAAGCTACAACAATGATTTTATGTTTTCGGATGTTTTTATTTAAGTGTTGATCTTTTCACATTTCCGTTTTTGTCAGCCAATCGGCCAATTCTGATGTGATTAAAAATATCCTGTTTTCTAGTAAAATAAAAATCTCTTGAGCAAATACTACTAAATAAACTAGTATAAAATATTATGTAAATCCATACATCGATCATAGTTGAGTTTTGCATATTATGAATGGGAGTGACTACAATCATCCAAAGTTTAATGATATTAAAACTTGTACTCGATTTACTAGATATGTTAATAAGCTTATTCAATGGATTCGAGAGGAATTGACAATAGCTAAATCTTTAAAGAGCATTAAAATTTACAGTTTGTTATTAGAATTGATAAATAAGAATAAAATTCTATTAATATTACCACTTTCTAACGCTATATTAAATGTAAATTGGATATATACCCTTATTTATTTTTTCCTTTCCCGAGTTATAGAGAAATGAAGTTAGAAATTGCTTTTTCAATAATAATTTTTTTTTCAGCAATCTCACGGTTGTTCGAGCTTCATTCTAGGTAAGTGAGTTTTTCATTTTTTAGTTGAATTTTATATTAACAGGCACATATAAACTAAATTCGACCGATCGTAATACTGATGACACTAATGTTGACAAAAATTTTTTTTAATTACAAAATTAATTAATAGCTATTTGTGTATCAAGAGCAGAAAGTAGTACTTTGGCAGTCGAGACAGAAATTTGCCGCGCGACTACCAAAGGATTTTCTGCTCGAAAAACACGCAATATTTTTTCTACGATCACACCAAAATAAAATTAATTGCCATTGTTTGTACTTAGCAGTTTCCAGATTGCAGTTTCGTGTACCTATGTACGTAGGCAACACTTATTACATTAATGTCAGATATTTTTTAGATTTCCCTATTTCTAATTAAATTATTACGGAAAATACTGTTGGATGCTTCAACATACGAGTATTAGAAAATCAACTGAAATATTTTATTCTACAGTTCATATTAAATTAACTACAAGCTATCTATTATCTATAAATAAAATTAGGCGTGCGCCAAAGTTTTACTTTCTGCTTAAGAGCTCCAATAATGTCAAATTATGACAGCAAAAAAACACGTTAAAACAAGTTAATAATTAATTGTGAAGGCAAGGAACATTACACGTTAACAAATCAATACTTGTGGCAAGTGAAATTCTGACATGCAATCTTCCTTAAATAAAGTAATGTTTGTATTATTTCCTTCTATCCATCTCCTTGAGTTAAGCTAGTTCCCGATTTTCTCTCTTAATCAATCTATTGTGATTGCACAAAACGGTTCCGGACCTATGAAGTCTCCTAGAGACACTTTGTTATCTCTTGTCAGTCTATTAAGGGATTCTTTACAGTTTTCCACCAGTCTGTTATAGACATACTTGTTGGATTGTTGATAGCTTTAAGCAGAGCCTGGTATAGCGGCAATCGTATCTGCTTGAAACACAGACGAATATATCGACTAAGGCTGAAGAACATCCTCTTCCAAGGTCCATTTATACCAGCCCCAGTGGCATGGTTTGTTTTGGAACCATCTGTGAACCAGATGATTTATCCTGAATTACCTGTTCCCTAGATGGGATTATGATCTGTATCTGTAAGAATTTGAAGGGTGGGTGACCCCCACAGCACTAAGGCCACAATTGGCCCATTGTGCATCCTTCTGAGGTTCAGACTTCCTTCTGGCTCGTCATCCAGCCTACTTGTTTGAAGTAGGCGATAACGTCGCCGGAAGTAAGCTCCCTCATGCTGGCTTGTGTTAGCCTGTACTCGCCGAATACGGAAAACCTAAATTGAGAGAGTGTCGGACATTCACAAAGAATGTGTTCGACAGTCTCATCTTCCTGTTCACATCCTCTACAGAGTGAAGTGTCAGACAGACCCAGTCTGTAGAGGTGTTTTCGTAGGTGGCAGTGACCGGTCAGAATACCCGTGGCTGTCCGAAGGTTCTGTCTGTTCATAGTCACGTATTTTTTGGCTACTTTGCTGTCCAGATACTGCAGCAGTTCCTTTGCAAGCCTGCAACCTTCTGCATCGTCCCATCTACCCTTAAACTTATCAAGGGAGTGTTCCTTTATTAGGTCAATCATAGCCGACGCCGACAGACCAATGAAAGTGCCAGGTCCCAAGAGCTTTTGGGAGGCTGCTTTCCTGGCTAGTGAGTCGGCAATGTGGTTACCTTTCGATTTACTGTGCCCCTTGATCCAGCCTAGAGTGACTTCGTTGTTGCTACAGGCTTCGATCAGGGACAGGTGACACTCCAGTACTAGGCCTGATGTGATACGTGGTCTGTTCAGGGCTAGTAGTGCTTGTCTACTATCCGTAAGGATGTGAATTTTATTACCTGTGGTGTTTCTTTTGGTGGTGGTGGTGTGATTATGATGTTCACTCACTTAGTGAATATATTCTCTGGTGTCATGCTATTAGACCGTCAGCCCGCTGCAAAAAAGCGTGATGATAAACGTATACCGAATCTCAAGGAGGCATACGTTTAACTATCATCACGCTTTTTTGCAGCGGGCTGACGGTCTATATCAAAACTCATGTGAAATATGGGTTCATCTAGGATTATTGTCCCAGTTGTATCAACGCGTCCTTTTCGAAAATTGTTGAGGGGCCATAAGATTTCAGCATCAGTATTCCCATCATTGCCTCCCCGTGCTGTTCATTGCCCCGATATTTCCAAGGAGAACTTGTCTTTGGATTGCTGTTATGTTTACTGAGGTGGACACTTCTGTGCTCCACCACCAGACTATTGTTTCGTAGGTGATCGTTGGCCTTATCACAGTAAAGTTGTGTGATACACCATCTGGTCGTATTCCTCATAACTCTTCTAATTTTTTCTAGGTGTGACTTCCAATTCAGTTTGGAATTTTATTTGTATATTCAACTGTCAACCCTACTAGATCTTTCTCGTTTTTTCGGCTTTACCCATTTTTTCCAGTATAATATTATTGGTTCCTTTTTTCTTATTCTGTTGTTCTAGAACCATCTGTATGTTATTTAACGCCATTCCTTTCAATATATTCCATCGTATCACATGTCGCTGTTAGGTACAAAATGAGTGCTTTCGTAGAAATATGAAATTTTGTGAGACACCACAATAGTGCATATTAATTTACCAAATACGCGGCTGTCAATTTAATTGTCACGTTGATATTTAAATAAGAAAACTTTCTATATTTATGTAATACCTAATACGGCAGACACTATACATTCTCACTGAATATGTATTTAATATTATGAAAATGCATGTGGCAACTCTCGCGAGACATTGGAGGTGAACTTAATTTCAAATGTTCAAGATGAAATATGAAAATTATGTGCAGCGTTCCAGCGTTTAGTTTTATTTCTTCTATAATAATTGCGCTATTTAAATAGAAGTATATAAATTCGTAAAGTAAACGGTCGATTATACACAGATACATTCAATGAGACACGGGACATAGGGATTTTAAGTATCCAGAACTGCTTTTGAACTAGTCGACCATACAGATCGCGTAATTTCTTATGGAACCTTTCTGGATTACACAAGTACGACAAGGAAAATATGAGAAAAACAGCTTGAAAGAGAGAGAAAGTATAACTGTACGCGCGTATCGAAGGCGTGTATCTAGGTCTAGGGGATGGCCGAATGTTGATTGTCCTTTACAGAGAGAAAGAGAATTCACTAGTAGGTGGTATTCAGAACTTGAAAGAGAGATAAAGTGTAACTGTGCGCGCGCATCGGAGGCGTGTACCCAGGTCTAGGGGATGGCCGAATGTTTATTGTCCGTTCTGAATACCACCTACTAGTGAATTATCTTTCTCTCTGTGAAGGACAATCAACATTCGGCCATCCCCTAGACCTGGGTACACGCCTTCGATACGAGCGTACAGTTATACTTTCTCTCTCTTTCAAGCTGTTTTTCTCATATTTTCCTTGTCGTACTTGTGTAATCCAGGAAGGTTCCATAAGAAACTACGTGATCTGTATATCAAGCTTCAACAGATTAAAAACACATATCGTACAATTCCCACCACTCCGTAGTCTCAACAACAGTGGGCGGTCCTTCATTACCGTCAGACATTCAGTAAACAGCAGTCCGAGTACTGTTAAAGCCTATAACTTTTCAAAATAAAAACTAAATTTGTAGAGAAATCAGAATGTACACCCTTCAGGAAAAAATTCAAATTTTATCGTGGTATTTTGGAGGTCACTCGATTATGGTAAATAGTAAATTTGGAATCTTGAACGTGCTCAAAATTTATAAGAAGTAAGGATGAAAATTGTCCAGCATTGTGCAAACATTACACCCAATCAGCTCAGAGATGCAAAATTATCTTAGTTCAATAGACTAGAATTAAAGGTTATTCATCTAGTCTGGTTAAGAAATTATAAAACTAATAATTCAACAAATAAAGTTATCACGTACCCATCAACAGTACCATGTTTAGATACTAATTCCGCAGCCCTATCTCTAGTAAGTCCGCTGTGAAACCACGGTTGGGTCATATGGATGCCGGCGTCTATAGATTGCACGTACGCCGTCGGTGTAATACCACTTGGACCTGTAGAGCCTCTCGTATAGCCTCTCCAACGTCGCTTCCAAGAATATCCTTCGGCTACTGCTATTGCTGTCGCTTCTTGTGGGTCTTCCACTATCCTTCCAACGGCTCCAGTGAAATCCATGGCGACACGGGAGCGAACTGATTCCTGAAACAACAATTATATTTAGGAAAATAATTCAACGAGACATATAAGGAATTGATGGTTTTATATGACGCCATTTTGCAGTGGATCGATTGTAGTGCTTTCTAGCGGCACGTATTGAAAGTAGGTACAAGGTAGAAAACTGGGAAATAAGAAACTGTAATTAGTGTACAGCTATCTACTTTTAACTCACTTAATAATGTCAATGTTGCCATGTTTCAATTATGTACTAACTAGATATTTCAGAGTTCCTGTAAAAAACCAAGACGCACACCTTAAATATGTTTGTGGTATTATGAATATTATGTTTTCGTGTACATTTTAAAATTATTAATATAATATATACTAGCAAAAAAGGTTTCTTACAATTGTGTACTTTATTTGTTTTAATTTAAAAAACATGAATATTTATTATTTGCCACACTTCTATTATGGACAAAGATAAGTAAGTGTCACAATGTTACCAGCGCGTGGCCCTTTTGGAAAACTGAAACCATGGTATTGCGACACTCACTTATCTTTCTCCACAATAGAACTGTGGCGATTGGCGTACATTAAATAGATGTTCTCAACTTAAAACAAACAAAATACACAACTTTTGCACTTTTATTAATATCACAAATATATTTAAGGTGTGTCTCGGGTTTCCACAGGAACACTGAAATATCTAGTTTGTTTATAATTGACACATGGCAACATTGATATTTTTAAGTGATTAAAATGTAGATGGTGCCACATTAATTACCCTTAGTAGTTACCTATTTTTCTACCTCAGGCCTACTTTCGATAAGTGCCGCTAGATGGCACTACAATACGATCCACACGATCCAGCACAGTATGGCGTCAGCTGAAACCATCAAGTGTATACAGTGGGGATTCTGCATTTTGATATGATAGATCGGCGGCTGCGGAGGAAAGGAAAGAAATTGCAAGATGTAATAGGAATTTTCTTGCAAATATTTTTCTCGTAGCATATAGTCTGGGAAGCAGTTGCTTCTTCTTCATTTGCGGTCATTTATTGAAATATTCTTTGTCGAAATGGAGTTCAATGCTCCTCTCACTAAAATTGGAATTTTACATAATTGACTGCTCTAAGATTTTCCAAATAATGCTGTTTTTGTCCATTTTGGTAGACCCTACACCAAAGTTATAAATATTTAACCATAAAAACGTCCCCTTTTCGTCATTTACTTCCAGTGGATTTCCCTCGGTCATTTTTAGTCGGGAAATGTTTTTCCCAAACTTATACGATGAACAATTCCGGAGATATAGCCGAAGGATCCGCTTAATCGTTCATCCGATACAACATTCCCCAAAATAAACTTCTTTTGCAAGTTCATCCATTCCCTCATTACCGTTAACGCCTGAACGACCCTACACGCTACGACAAAACCGCTCGATACTCGTACATTATTCTGAATTATTGCAAAGGAATTGACATAAATACATTATAGATAATGACATATTGCAGATATTTCCAAGATAAGACTCTGTGATAACAGCCGGTAGTGATTGTCGTTGCTTTTTGAATTAGGGAACCGCAAGAAGCAATAATAATTTTCGACAAAAAATGTTTCATTTTCTATATGCATCATAGAAATTCGATAAAACGTTTTCCGAGACCTCTGGTAATCAAAACAAGATTTTAGTATTATCGGGTGCTAAAGAGGGAGACTGAAATACACTTTTGGGGGCCGGAACCTTTTGCGGAATCAGATCCAATGTAATATTGGAAGAAATTGGTAGAGCCGAGAAAAAGAGAAGATCTGACCAACCTGTTGAGATCAAATGAATGCGTTAAACTGCGCTAGGACGGTTCCTAACGGGACATTGTCGTCTGAATAGGCACCTGAAAAAGCTCAAAATAGTAGAGGAAGAAGAATTTTGTGGCATGGAAGAAGAAACCTCCATCCACATACTTTCTAACTGCACAACACTTCAGAAGTCTAGGGCACATAACCTGGGAGATTACTGGATAGAAGAGGGACATTTACTTAAGTTGAAGCCTGCAGATTTCCTAATATTCCTACGAGAAATAGGACTAAAGGAGCTACTAGCTTCACAATAGATCTTTTTGGACTTAGTGAATGTCACCCCAAACTAAATTCATACATACATTATCGGCCATATTAGCAGAATTTCAGAAGACGGATAGGTTAAGAAAGTTCTAATAAGGGGAACAGGTAGCAAAAAGAGATGGGGTAGGCCTAGAACAAAATGGATGGATGCAGTAAAAGATGATCTGAAAAAAGTAGGAGTATAGAACTGGCAAAGGGAAACATTGGATAGAGAAATGTTGAAAATTTTTTAGCTAATTGCCTCTCTAAGGGTATGTAGAAGTGATATATATACAAGGTGTTTCTGTTACATTATACGGGGGTGAAATTAGCAACCCTTACTTTATTTCATCAAAACTTTTTTCGAGATGAAGTTTTATGAAATAAAAGTCAACTTAAAATCCTTGATTTATTTAAAAAAAAAATTATTCTTGAATTTTTTGCCCAAAACCAATAGTTGCAGAGAAAGAAGATGAACATTACTTATTGAGTGAAAAACAAAATATGTAAAATGTAATAAGATTCATAATAAATGCTGGAAATGCACGAAAATGACATAATTACAAGTCTAGCTTTACTGACATTTTAGAAAAAAAATTAAAACTCAATTTTAGTCCCACCTTTTAAGGGTGATGTCTCGGAAAGGGGTGGGCCGAGGAAATTTCGTTAAAGGAAAGACCCACCTTAATTTCATACGACTGAATTTTGTCGCAAGAATTTATAGAAACACCGGGTTTATATAAAGCCTTCTACACTGTTGAAAATATAACGAATTAAATTTAAATATAAAAATTATTGAGCCGAAATTTACAAAACTTCGTCCTTAATTTATAAACAGTCAGAAAATATTTTAGAAATATACCCTGTACATGTATTTAATTCCACCCAGGCAAAAAATATTTTTTTCAAGAGAAAAATTTGGAAGCGTTATTATTTACATACGCACTTGATATTCCCAATCATTAATAAATATACTTTTTAAATAGTAACAATGTAGTAAAAGAGTTCTATTGTTAACGATATATCGTGTTCAAGACTGATGCAATTCGTTATGATAGGTGACTGAATCATCGATAAAAAAAACACGGAAGGGTGAGTCATTACTGATAAGCTTCAACTTGTTCGATTCACATAATTAATTGTAACATGAAACAATACTAAATAAAATTATCGAGAACGAAATTCGTGTTCTTTGATTGAGTACCTTTTTCATTATTATTACCATTCGACTACCGAAACTAGGTCATAAGTCAATGTCGTAATGAAATATAATTTTTATTGATTCTGGTTTTTTATAAACGAACTTAAAACTGACATCTTAAAAGAGTAACCCTGAAATGTCCGTTCTAAAATTTTATTAAACTACAGGGTGGTCCGTAAGTAATTGTACATGGAAGTACAGTACAATCTTCACTTCAAAATATTGCGATTCAAACCAACAAGCCTTAATAAAATGTTGATATTAAGAGAGATACAGGGTGAAGAACATGAAATTTTTATTTTCGTTTTTTACAATAACTTTAACGCTTTTTGACGTATAGGTACGCACTAAAATTTGAGGTTGGGGATTTTTGGATATGAGAAATCATAATTTTGCATGAATTTAACATGAAAAATATGTATGGTACTTTTAATATCTAAAAATAATAAATATCGTACACACAACTTACATTTTTCTAACGTAATTTCATTGAACAATAGTCATGTAGTTAATCACTAAAATGTGATTATCTCTAAATCCGTTAAGATTTGGGGATACTAACAAGTATACCTTTTATTTGTTGTAATGATGTGGCTTTTAATTATTTTTCACAAAAGTGCTAATATAAAAGGCAAAACTTTTGCGCACATTTATGCCGCATACGTGGTCTATGTGGCGCCCTCTACAAAATACATCGAAATAGATACAAAATTATGATTTCCTATATCAAAAAACCCCCAACCTCAAATTTTTGTGCATATAGTACGTCAAAAAGCGTTAAAGTTATTGTAAAAAACGAAAATTAAAATTTCATGTTCAACACCCTGTATCTCTCTTAATATTAACATTTTATTAAGGCTTGTTGGTTTGAATCGCAATATTTTGAAGTTAAGATTGTACTGTACTTTTATGTACAATTACTTAAGGACCACCCTGTATAAACGCGTTGCTGGATTTTTGTATTTGGTAATTTATTTTCATTATTATCTACGTTATATCTTGGAATGTTTTTGGAAAATATCTTTGTCCAACTAACATGCGATAATAATAAATTTTTGAATTAAAAATAGTGTGTGTCAGAATTTATTATTTCGCCATATTAAAACGTTAAAATCGTCAATAAAGCTAAAACGTTTTTCGAACTAACCCACTGCATAACAGCAGATGTTTCCGGTTAGGTCGGTCTATTCCTAACCCTCCTAAATTAAGATCAGAAGGAACAAAAGTTGTGAATGTTCTGGCATCTGGAAATTATAAATTTGTTTTCAAGGTATTTTCCATGAGAGTTATAGATCGAAAGACAAATAGGATTATCGCTGACCGTATTCGGCTAGTTATGTATAACACTGTAAATTTTCGTGTGTTGATACAATGACACCGACGCAGCGACACTGTTCCCTGTATCAACACAATTGTGTCATATGACCCAATATTGAATTGTTTCACATGCGAAACAGCACAGCTTCGATTTCGGGTTCATAGCTTCGTACATCAAAATTACATATTGTCAAAGTTGTGCGGTGTGTCATGGCGCGCCACAAATTCGTTTTGCCGCCCCCCTATAATCTGGTATTAAAAGCACAGAGTACACAATCTAACAAGAGGCGAAATAAAGTAGTTTTCGTGATCGCAAATTTGTGTGCACATGCGTGAATTGATTAGTTTAACTGTCAATGTCAAGTCGTCACTTCCGTCCATTCCCCTTAGTTCACCGTGTATTATTTTAAGGTTAGGTTAAAAATGAGCTACATGAGATAAATAATAAAAGGTAAAAGGTGTTCTCATGTTATTAGTTAAAAAAATATTCTGTAGTCCTAATTGGGAGGAATGTTCATCAACACTACTATTTTTCTTAGTGTAGTTATGGTTTTACTTCGAATTAATTTGTAACTTTTTACAGTGTATCAGGTAGTTTATGTTTCAATGCCTTGACGTATTTCCGCTCAATATCGTGTAAGTCCGACTTCAAAGGAATCGACAAAGCTTTCGTCTCTTGTTAGATGGTGTACCTACTCTGTGTTAAAAGCTGGGGGTATGAATGTATGAAATTTTAGATCATGCCCATGGAAATGACAGTACATTGGTCAGCAGTTGACACACGTCAAAAATACACGAGACAGGCCGATCGCGACCGGTGACACAAATGAGTAATGACGTTATATTTGGATATAAACTTCACCACTACCAATCATTTGGGACTAAAATAAATAGTTAACGGTTTGTGAAAAATTTATAGTTGAACTGTGTCATATTTGTTCATGTTTGGCTACAGAAATGAATCGAATAATAAATTTTATGTTCCTCCTGCGTGGCCCTAGCCGGGACTAAATCGAGCGGAGCTCACTTAAGGGCAGAAAAAAACTCAAATAAGTAAAACAAAAACTTCACCATCGGGCCCCCCCGAAGCTTCGCGGGTACCGGTGCTAAAGCACCGACTAGCACCGTCACTGGCCATGGTTTGTATCAAAAGTACAAGAAGTTTCTACCTGCCTATTATATGATAATCCGCAAGAGGAAGGAATTTACTTTTATTACCAATGATGATGTTCCTTTTCAAAAAAAGATACAGGTGATTGACTATTGCCACAATAAGTTGTAGAGCCAAAAGGAAGTGACTAAGGATTTAGAATTTCACAGATCAAGTTACAAGCTTTCGAAAATAAAAATCTACTTAAGGCACTGAAACTAAAAGCCGGACACGACCGTCGTTACCTTTTGAATTATGGTAGCGCAAGAATGAATTATTTTCGGCATTTTTCTATACACATGATAAAAAATTGATAAACATTTTAGTACTCTAATTATCAAACAAACTTTTAGTATCAACTTAAGATTAACACTGTCAAAAAATAACGTAATACTAACAATGTTGAAAATAACGTATTAAATTTTACAAATTCGCAAATTTGATAAAAGCTTTTCTGGGTACTCTAATAACCAAACCAAACAATCAGTATCAATGGCTGCTAAAGCTACCGTCATCTACACTGTTAAAGAAATAATATAACATAAAATTTTAATACAAAACAAAAATGAAAGAAAAACCTCCAGAAAGAGTAGCGTGCAAAATGTACTATTTTATCTAGCCTTTGATACAGAATGTTTGTTTTAGTTATTGGTGTATCCAGAAAGTTGAAAAAAAGTAACAACCTTATATTTTGTAGAAGAATTAATGAATGTTGATCTAACAACAGAAGATACAAGCTATATATACGACAAAGTATGTACGTTTCAAGAAGAAGTAGCAAACAATAATGCAGAAGTATTTCAAATTATGAAGTCAATGGTTGTCAAAACTAATAGAGAAGATTGTTTACGCAGATGCAGAGAATAAAATTATAATTTTCCCATGTTTTGTAAACATGCATTTTTTAAATTGTATCAATAAATTTTTTTTACTATTGTTTACCATCTATGGTTATAAAAATGGGCATTATGTTCCTTTAATATTATGCTTATTGTCCGATAAAAATTTGAAAAATACTTACAAAGTTTTAAACAAAAACCTTATTTCATCAAAAAATTTAAAATATAAGCCAGACAAAATTGTAAAACATTTTGAATTAAGTATTAATAAAGCCTCGAATAAAGCAGTAAAAGATATCTGTATCATAGGATGTCGATTTCATCTAGGGCACGCATGGTACCGAAAGATTCAAAAACTTGGATTTAGTATAGTTCTTTTCACGATCTAAGAAACTGACTTTACCTGAGATGGGATAATGACAAGCAATAAAGCCATAAAAGTATTAGCCGTGACAGGGTCGTAATTTTGTTGGTGAATAATAAATTATTACCTGAAAACTCTGTAAGACGTTTGGGTCATTCGTATTATAATTTTTTTTTCATCAGTTATAGTGCGGCTCTGCACGGTAAATCCGGAAAGTTTTATGGATTTTTTGCAACTCAAGTCAAGTCAAGTCAGTTTCTTTTATCGTGAAAAGAACTAAACTGAATATAATAATAACTCATCATCAATATTTAAGATTATTTATCGGAATGCAGAAGTAGACATTTGTTTCAAATTTCACCTAATGATCCAAGGGTATTATACAATATTTTAATAATTATATAGTTGAAACTTATTTTGATGATGATGATGCGATGCTCTTTTTCTACCCAAAATCTGGGAATCACAAGATAACATTTTTTGCAGAACAACTAATGCATGCGAGTCGTTCCACTCAAAATTCAAAAATAACTTTTATAGAGTTCAAATTTACATTAATTGTTTTTAAACCACTTGAGAGAATTTCAAAAGGATAGTGCGAATAAATTATGTTAAACCCTCGGTTAAACCATAAAAAACTAACATAAAAAAAGAGAATTTTGTAAATAGGTACTAGGAAATAAATTAGACAATGTGTATTGTAGGTATAAATTTTTATATAAGTGTATATACCTAATAAAACTTTTTGCAAACATTGTGTTTTTTACATATCTGCATAATTAATAATAATTATTGAAGTAGAAATAAAATTGAAGCATTAAATTCAAGGGAATAGTTGTTAATCACCTTCATCGATTTGACTTACCTACTTTTAATTAAGTAATACCGTTTAAATAGATTAACTTTTGATTATTATATTTGTTAAACGGCATCTTAATAGATAATCGGATGAATTAAACAATTTCCAAATTTACATTGTGACAAAAATAATTTATTTACAACAAAGCCAGTCTAACGGAAACAAGTTCCTACTTGTCCGTCGGTATTAAAACAAAAAAAAAATTAAAAATGATACCTTAAATATTTAAACCTTCACTTACAATAATCAATACATTTCACTTTATCGACAGTGTGAAAAATTATTGTAAAATTGCATCATTCATTCATTTAATTACCTTACTGATTGAGCATCCCTCGCAATGATCACTAATAATAGTCCTCTCTTTAATTCTAACATTATTTTTAAACTTAACTTCTTCAGTCTTCTTGCATAATTTTTTAACCCTACTGATAACCATTTTCTCAATGGTTTTCAAATAGTGAAAACAATCCATAGCTCGTAAACTAACAAACTTAAGAACGGCACTCCGCTGCACATTACTTGCCGAACGCACCACGCACCACAACTACTGTGGAAACTGGAGGAAGATAAATGAATGAATGCTTTTAAAAACAAATTAAGAGCGGACGTGGGGACGTAAAGAGTGGGGGAAAAAGAATAAGGCTGCAGGTAATCACCCCTTAGTCTTAGGTCTTAGTCAGTGGTGAAGCTACGATATATTGGAATTATTTTTTTCGTTTTAATCTCTACACCACAAATGTGATTCTATTTAACATTTTTTTTATATACTCTGCTGTTATCTTATAACAATATTATGAACTAATAAAGTAATTAGTTATAGATTACGAATTTTCAGTAATGATAATATACCTAACAATCTTTTAGTAAAGTATATTTATATACAGGAGTATGCATAAGTTTTAGTGTTTCAGAAAAATACTTGAGATTCTTCTTGATTTCTGGTTCTTTGAGAGTTCCTATACGAGGGGGCAACAAAAAATGTATGTAAAAATTAACTGTCAAGTTTAGTTAACTCAAAGTTTCAGACCGCTGCTTTCGAAGCTGTACCTAAAGTGAATTTTTTAAGGTGAAAAATGGAATTGAGCCAAGAAAATTTTCAGGCAATAATGTTTTACAATGTTCGAGGGCAGAGTTGTCTCCAGTGGCGTAACTATACCGTTCCAGGCCCGTGGCAAATTCATCGCATGGGCACTCGCCCTTAATATAAAGAAGCTGAACCAACAATAGTAGAATTTTTTATGTTATAAAACTTATTTATACACTTTTACTTGTAATAGTTAAGTAATAATAGTTAAGTAAAGCCGAGCGAATATAAATGGAGGTGTATTTATGTACGATAGTCTTTCCTAAGAAAAGAAAACTCAAAACCATGAAACTTGATGGGAACGAGATTAAATGGAGACAAGAAGTCAAGTCAAGTAGTAGGTTTGATTCTAGACAGTAAACTCCTGTGGAATGTGGAACAAACATGAAAAGGGGATTACATACAAGGCAAAAATGGCTCTAATGGTGTGCAGGAATCTGGCAGTCTGGCAGGGAGAAACTGGGGTTTTAACCAAAAAATCCTAAGCTGGATGTACACTGCCATAGTAAGACCAATTATCACTTATGGAGCCATTTCGCGGAGTAGTAGAACTAGCCTATTGACGACGAGAAAAAATCTCTCCAAAATTCAAAGACTAGCCTGTATATGCATTACAGGAGCAACGAGAACATGTCCAACGGCAGCCATGGAAGTGATTCTCAACCTCACACCACTACATATAGTGGTAGAAAATGTTGCAGAAAGAACAAGATACAGACTAAGTAGAGGGGAAATCATTAATAAAAACCACCTCCTCAATCAGCCATACTGGGATATGCCACAAAAAGGTATGATAAAACTTTTCAAAAAAATTCGTTACGGAGTTAAGCAACAAGAAGGAATGGGATCCAAATACCATTACCAGGCTTGGAAAGAAAGCCTTTCAATGGTACACAGACGGCTCAAAAGCAATATAGAAGGAACTGTGATAGGAGTGTTCGGGCCAGGAACCAAACACTCTGAAAGCTTGGGAAAAACCCAAGCGGAAATCCAAGCCATAAAAAAAGATGTACATTTCAATATTGATAAAGGGTACAGAAGACAAAGGATTATCATAATGTCGGATAGTCAAGCAGCCATTAAAGCACTGAGCTCTTGTGTAATCAGTTTCAAAATATACTGCTTCCAGAATTGATTCCAAAATATGCATATTAGTGTTTAAAAGTTATCTGAGTACTTAATTTTTCTAACTCTCTTATTATGTTGAAATATGTATCCGTCTTCTGCAAATCCAGTTTAGAACGGTTATTTTCTAAAACCGGCTAGATATTAACTGACCCTGGTTCCCGTTTTGATTTGAATAATTTAATAGTTGTGTTGAAATAATGGTCTATAATTAAGTTTATCGATGTACAGTGATGAAACAATTGTGTATATTTCACTGTACGTTTACACCAAAATTTAGTTAATAAAAAATGTGCATTTTCATCTAAGTATGTTTTTTGTTCATGAAACCCATTGTGTACGTCCACGGTTGGAATTTTTTCTCGTAGCATCAAATACATCTCCTTTGGAAAAGGAATTAATTAAAACTGTTACAAATCTACATTGTTTTGCGATATTTCATTTGGTATTGGATTCTTGACATACGCTATTATCAACACGTAATTCACACATTATTCTGATATGAATTATTTCAGAGAAATTTCCCATCTCAAAGGTTATTTTTGAATGGACTATGTAAATTGTTTGAAATCATAAAATTTTTACGTGATAGTTAGCATGCAATGAAAAAATATTTCCGCTCATAAAACTGCTATGGATATTTTTAGTATAAAAGGAAATAGATAATTTTGATTTCCCTACTTTCAAAAAAAATGAATATTTTCTGTGCTATTTCTGCAATAAGAGAATTTTTACAATTTCTCTCCCCTTCCGGTTAGCGAACATCAATTTATTTTCATGATTCTTCCGTCACACCTTAGGTAGCTTTTTATCCCCTGTCTTCCTTTTTTCCACCACTCGTCTAACCTCAAACGCATCTTACTTTTTTCCATTTTTTATTTTTTCACCACTCGCCTGATCTCAAACCCCTTTTTCTATTTTTTTACACTGACCTAACCTCAATCACGTCTTACTTCGCTGAAAAACCCAAATATTCATAATTCTCAGAATACCATTTTCCCTTCTAATAAAATGAGTTGAGTAGGATCACTTGGTGCGGTGCACACGAATTCCCGTCAGGTTCCTTAATGGCATATATAATACACATGAGTTCCCGTCCGACACTTGCAGGTATCTTAATCCCGCACTCGAATTGCCGTCCAGTTTATTTAATAGGTCTGTTCTCACAAGCATCACAGACAGTCTTTGACAATCCGGATTCGGCGCAAAGACCCTAAAACGTTCTCCCGACAACACTTTAGGGTCCCTGGGCCGAATCCGGATTGTCAAAGACTGTCCGTAATGCTTGTGAGAACAGACCTAATCTGTTCTGTTATCGGAACTGCCCTAATAGTTTACCCTGGAAGGGTTAGGTTAGGTTAGGTGTAGAGATGCATCAAGTCAAACTAGTTTGATTTTACTCAACAAACTTGGCTTGACTTGAAAATCAAACTATTTATGTAAAAAAGTTTGACTTGAATCGATTTCTGTATCTTTAGGTTTGACTTGAAATCAAACTTCTCCAAACAGTTTGAATATTATATTGCGCGACGTGTTGACTTCCAATTCTAATAACAGAGCGTACCGTCTACCTCCTACCCCTACCATACAGTCAGTGTGTTCGGAAAAAAGTCTGATGAAGTTACTGATTTTGATATAGACTTGCTTGGACTTTTTCAATCATCTCCAAAAATAAATAGAAACGAAAATTCATGGAGATACGAAATCGACAAATACGCAGCTGAATCACGAGCAGACAGTGCCGAGGACATATTAAAGTGGTGGAAACTGCATTTCCCACTTTATCAAAAATGGCGAGAGACTTTCTAGCCACCCCAGCAACATCAGCCTGCATAGAACGCTATTTTTCGGGAGCTTCTTTGACAGTCACAAAAAAACGAAACCGATTGAATGACCAGTCTATTAGAACATTAATGTGTTTAAATTCGTGGCTTCAACAAGAATCCTTAACAAATATCACACAAGGATCGCAGAAAGAGGTTACTATGTAATATATTGTTGCTTTCACTTGATTTTTAAGAACTCTACTTTTCACAAAGAATTTTGAGGTGACAAATTCGAGTTGATCAAAAAATTTTTTGGAAATAATGTATTTTCTTCTTGTTTGAAATAATGTATTTTCATTTTATTTAAAATAATTGTATTTGTTGTACCTACTTACTATATTTAACATAAATATTTTACCGATTCAAGGTATATCTACTAAATAAATTATTTTTCAAACTCTCTCAAACTAGTTTGACAAACAGTTTGAATTTTCAAACCTGTAACCATTGTCCAGTTTGATTTGACTTGAATTTTTTATCTGAAAGATTGACTTGAGTTTGACTTAATTTCAAGTCAAACTCAAGTCAATCTCAAAAATTCAAGTCAAACTTGTGCAACTCTAGTTAGGTGTCTTATTATTCCTGAAATAAATGTACAAATAGCTTTACCATTTAATTTATTTTATATTTCCCTTATCTCCTTAATTTTGTGTTAATCTTGTTGCGCGCAATTCGGCTCCAATTTTGGTGTTCTTACTCGTATTCAGGTGCTGCGCGCAATTCGGATCCAATTTTGGTGTTCTTACTCGTATTCAGGTGCTGCGCGCAACTCATCCCTAACCAAATAAACTCCTTTTAAACAGGTCAGTTTTCACCCTGACGGCTGACAGCTTAACGTACCCTAATTATGACACAGGTAGAGTGGTTATCCTGACGGGAATTCGTGTGCGTCCCACTTGGTGTCGTTGTCCCATAATGAAAGCGAGTGGAGATTATTTCAAACTAGGACCGAACCCCTATTTTTTTTCTCTTTTGCACATATAAGGCACCAACATTTCAGCAAATGAGTTTTGGATTGTTCCCGATGCTCTTTTTTTATACAGTACGTCTAATTTCCACATACTGTGTACTTTGTAAAAGTATTCTTTTACTGTCTCCCATTGTCGTTCTCATATGATTTATCCTTAGGGAAAGCAGTTTTTTCTCTGGCCGATCTCCTTTATTGAACCTAAATATTTTTTACAAAAAAGCTAATCTAGTTTTAAAAAAGAATTTCTTACAATTCTTTCCAGATACGTGCACCTTCCTTTCAAATATCCTAACAATGTTATTGACCGTGGGTTTGAGTATCTTGATTATTTTCCACTCAACCGTTATTCCCGAAATGTAGAGAGTGACAAGTAAGGGAGATAAAGTTCATCTCTGCGCCAAGCCCTATTCTATTTTCGCCTGCCTGTACCCTAATAATCGCCCTTTGCTATTTTCCCAACTTAATCCCTCTTTCTCTCATAATCCGATACGGCACGTTATCCGATGCTTTCTCCAGTCGATTTGTATTTTTTACAATCTACCAACCAGTATTAATATCAGTGTTATCATTGGAACGCTAGAAACAGTAAAATTAAATCAACCTTCATAAAGCTATACATGAACATTTTTCTAATTTCTTTATCCATAGCCACAGTCTCTCTGTTATTGCTAATTCATGCATAGAGTAGAAATGTCAAATAGCAAATAGCAGATGACGCGAGAGCAAAAGGGACAAAAGACAGAGTAAAGTGTGACGACCAAGTTAACCCAACAAAATTCTACTGTCACTGTCACTGTTTGGTGAGAAACAAAGCATTGTCACATTGTCAACGAATGGTGGAAAAACGTTTTAATGCTAATTTTTGAACAGATATACATTTCAAATGACATTTTGTCATTGTAGAATGTTATTTCATATTCCAAAATTATTTGTGCGTGTTTCAAAGTTATCCATTTGTCTGTACCACACTGTATACTCAAAGTTTCATCCCTTCTGGTGCTGTATAAGATTTTTATGCGGTAGCACGATCAGAATATTCCTATAGCAACGTTCCGACACTGTCATGGTTATAATTTATTATTAAAATGGACTTGCTATGGGGTTTTCTCAAGTACGTGATCGTCAACATGTTACTACTATACTATTTAAAAACCTATTAATGATGCACGGCGTAAATTAAGCAGAAGAAAATGAACCAGACAAAAAAGGGTCACGTTTTATCTTGGATCTGGTATGTAGAACAGCTTAGATTTTAATGATGTGTCTGTGGGGCGTAAGACATATGGTTTGGATTAAACTTTCAAGGTTTAAACGAGATTTTTTCGTGTTAAAATTAATGAATGTTTTTTCAACTACAAGTGCGATTATATTAAATTTCGCAAATACTTATTGATTTTGATATGTCTCGACCGGTTTTTTTTATTCAAGGACATAATTTTCAAGAAATTAAATAAAATAACTTACTTAGATAACTGATAGCAAAGTTGAGCTCGCGAGGATAAGGTTTCGTGCGATGAATATGTTATCTACCAGGTTTTTTGAAATCTGATCGAAATTTGTTTGTGGTAAAGTTTGTCCAAAATACATTGCAGAAGCGACGAACACGTGAGCTAACTTTTTGCTTTGATCTGCATAAATGTATAATCAATGGAAAATATAGACTACTAGAAATCCATATAGGCTTTGCTCGGTGATGCCAACTTCATATTTTTCTTACTTTCGGTATTTTTATACCAGTCATAACTTATAAACGAAATGGACGATCCTGTGATAATAGACAGACAGACAAACGATCTGGTGAACTTTTCTGTGGGTATTGATAAGGTACAGTCAAAGTCAAATGAAACGCATAAAAACGTTAGGTTGAAGACTGCATTATTTAAACATTTGCTATCCCCATCAAACAGATCTACGTTTTTTATTGCACAATTGAAATATTTCTGTTACCGTAAAAACCCGTTTTCAGTTAAAACTCGAATTTCCTAGGAAAATCTAGTTTTAACTATCGTTCACAGTCAATTCTAGTTTTAACTAGCCTAACTACACATAGATTAAAAAGTTTTGCATCACTTTCTTCGGATGCGAAGGATTTTTTTTGCGCTAACAATTTTTTGTTGGATTGTTTATCAATGTTTACCATTTCAATATGTTCCATATTTTTTGCAATATACAGATGTTTACAGTTTTTTTTGTAAGATAACATTTTTAGTGCGATCATTTTAACATTCAAGGCATTTGATTTTTATGACTTTCAATGCAAATATGAATCGTCAAGTCATAAGTAAGATTGACCGTGCAAGAATAGTGGCTTTAGTTGAAGAAGGTCATTCTCAAAGGTTCGTGGCAAACAGAGTTGGCGTTTGGCAAAGTGATGTGTCTCGTGTATGGAACCGGTATCTCCAGACCAATTCTCTTCGTGATAGACCTAGAAGCGTTAGAAGGCGTGTTACTAATCAGCGGCAGAACCGCTATATCCACTTAACTATCCGAAGAAACCCGACCATGGCAATACCAACACTCCAAAGAGATATGAGGACCAGAGCTGTAAATGAGTACTTTGAAACTGACCTGCCCTATCTCCTGACATGAATCCCATAGAACATGCTTGGGACATGCTTGCCAGGGCAGTGGCAGCACGTAGAAATCCACCCAGGAGTGTACAAGAGCTTGTTCATGCGGCCCAAGAAGAACGGCGAAATATTCCTCAACAGAATATCAATAATTTGGTAAACAGCATTAATACTAGAATTGTGAATTGTCTAATAATTTTAGTAAAATTTATTCATTTTAAAAATATTAAATTCAAAACAGTTGTTACCAGTTAAAACTATTTTTAACTAAATCAGTAAAAACTATTACGTGCTGTCGGTAGGAGCCTCTATTTTGTGATTAGACACAAAGAAGTCGTATGATCTAATTGTAGTTATAATTTAGATGGTGGTCTAAGCTCAAAAGCTCATGCGTAACGGACGTTGTGACTTGTTTTCTTTCGGTGGAGGATTCATACAGGGAAATTCTTAAGCAGGAGTTATTTTAAGCATTAATAAATGTGTTGTGCGGGTAGTACCGTTCAATTGGGTGTTTCTGGCTAAAAGTATGTCGAGCTAGGACCTGCTACGACTGGTAAATTGGGACTTTTAAAAAGTAGGTATATTTTAGTAACATTAATTAAATTGTTTTCACCTTTGATAATTGTTATATAGAGCTGTTAAGCGTTGATGGTTCTGATTGTAAGCGTGCTATCTGGGGCTGGCTTAAGGACGTTCAGTATTAAACATGATTTATGAGAAATTTTTATTTTGTTATTGTTTTTTAAGTTTTTTCGAATTTTTTCACGTTTGTTTTATTTCCCACCTGTTTGATCACCCAACGCACCCGTTGATGTAACTAATTTTTATGTACTACTAAAAGTATTATTATATGACGTATGTAGGTATGTTTAATTTTTTTTGGTATAGGTAAACCCATAGGATTTCGATCAAAATAAAATATTTATAGGTTACACAGATTTTACCGTCATGTTTAGTGAAAACTAGTTTTAACTAGAGGATGTTCAGTTAAAGCTAGAATAAACTCAAAATATTTGTTAATTCTAGTTTTAACTAGTGAGATCTAGAATTGACTGTGAGCGATAGTTAAAACTAGATTTTCCTAGGAAATTCGGGTTTTAACTTGAATCGGGTTTTAACGGTAACATTTCTAATACATTTTAGCGAAGGCTTAGCATGAATCATTGAAACTAATTGAATTTTCATGAATTTTGGTGTTTGTCCTGTGCGTTTCATTTGACTTTGACTGTACATTATTTCATGTATAATCAATAGTTTTCGCACCCATCGCTAATAACTGTTATAGGTAAATCATTTATACCTTGGGTTCTAGTATTGTAATTTTAGTAGGAATCACTAATTTTCTAGAAAATAAAATGTTGCCTACTACTACTACCACTACTACTACTACTTCTACTACTACTAAATGTGCAGGCGCAGGCGAGCCTTGTCCTGGACAAACTCAAGACAAGGTTCCGGCACTGAGGCCACTGGCGGGCCCATTGTGCCATTCCTGCTACCTAGACATCCATGAAGCCGAGACCTTCAATAAGGGCCACAACCTTTTTCAGTGGATGTCTGTTTGTGTCTCCAGGGGCCACAACAGGGACTCCGAAGATTCGCCTGCGTAGTACAGTCCAGTGTAGACACTCTAAGAGAACATGGACTGACGTCAGTCATGCCGCAACCCCTACATAGGAAACTTTCCTCTACTCCTAAGTTGTGGAAGTGTTTCCTCATACAGCAGTGCCCTGTTAGGAGTCCTGCTATCTTCCTTAGCCTACTCCTTGGTAGTTCAGTAGCTGCCCTAGCGTGTCTATCAGTCCATCCCTTCAGTAGAAGCTTGGATTGAATGTTGCCTAATCTACTATGTAAATATCTATACATGAGAATTTTTAAAACCAGTTGAGTAGTTTTTGAATTCTTCCACTAAACAAACAAACACTTTATTTATATATGTATCTGTAGAGTAGGGAGGGTGAGTGTAGGCTCACAGCACTTAGGCCACCTGTGACCCATTGTTCATCCTCCCGAGGAGTTGTCCTCCTAGGTCATCGTCCATCCTGTCCTTCTCAGGAAGGTGGACAGGTCACTAGGGGACATCTCCTTTATATCGGCAGGTGTAGGCCAAGACTCACCGAACACACACTCTCTTATTGACGATAACTCCGGACCTTCGCATAAGACATGCCTGACAGTTTCATCTTCCTGTTCACACATCCTGCATAGAGGTGTGTCCACTAGCCCCATAGTATGGAGGTGTTTCCTTAGTTGACAGTGGTCAGTCAGAAATCCTACTGTTAAACGTAGGTTTTTCCTGGTCATCGCCAAATATTTCTCCGGCGCCAGCTTCCCAGGGTCGCCCAGGGTGAACCTGGACTGTATCCTTTGATTCCATCCCATCTCTTAAGGGATTGAGCATGGGTGTAACGTTTGGCTAGTTCCGCGCAATTGTCGAAGTCGTTAGGCCGTAGGTGTTACTGGGTCCTAGAATTTTTTGTCCAGCGGCTTCCCTGGCTAAAGAATCGGCAATGCGATTTCCTCTACTCCTGTCGTGCCCCTGTCGTGCCCTTTAACCCACCTCAGGATAATATTGTTATCTGCCGAGGCGTCAGCTAAATCTTGGTGGCACTCTAGTACTAGCCTCGATCTCGTATTTCATGTACAGCAAGCGCCAAAAGTGATGGCGAGCGATCGCGCAGGTATAGACTCTACCAACTATATTACTAATTGGATTACGATAAGCCACTTGCCGGTCAGTGACCCCTATACTACAAAAGTTATTCAGACAATGCTAACGCCAACAGAATTGGAGAACAACTAATGATACGCCTCTGTACAGAGCATTTATAGGTCTTGCAAGAGCTGTGGTGGGAGGTAACATTGAAAATGAGTTTGTGCGCATGTGGGCGGGCTGGCCATCACGTTTGGCGCTTGCAGTATATCGGTAGTATATTAATTTACACGAAGTTTGTTTTAAACCTGTTTTCGACGTTTGTATTATTTAAGTAGAAATTATAGATAATTTTGCATAATTATTTTCATCGTAAAATGACTCGAAAGGAGATATTGTCGAAAAACTGTTATAGCAACGTAGAAATTAGGAAAAAGCACGTCAAAATCTATTAAATCACCGAATATCATACTATTTAAAACTATCAAATAACTACTAAATAGTGGTCTAAAATTTAGGATCGTCCTCTTCTTTTGAGCCACAGCTAGTTTACCAATATTAATATTTGGCACTTTCCATCCTTATAAAAATGGGAAATCGACAGCCATGAATACTGTATCTGGTAAAATTCTGTTTTTTTCCTTCTCAGTTAAGGCGGATTCATATAACGTTCATTTTCATTATATTATAACTACATGCATTTACATTAGAATAAGTTAATTACTATAGTTTCCTATAATGATGTTCATGCATCCACATTATTGAATTTCAATTACACTATTGCAAAGAAGTTGGTCTACTTTCAACTATACATTATATTTTTAGTGAAAACCATGAAATCGCATGCGCCAAAAATGTTACAGCTGTCATTCCGAGGTCACCTTCTATTTCGAGCAACCACTAATACTTTCAAAAGTTGTGAAGTTGATAATATTCCAGCATGTTTTTGTCGAGAGAACCTCATAACTTCCGAATAATTGCAAATGACCGACTTTCCAACACAACCACATGACGTTTATTAATTACCAGTCTTGTCACTCTTGTCAGTTTATAATCAGAGACTTTTAGCTTGCCTTAAATTTCTCACGTATCCGTATCCGTAACGAACTGCGCATGTGTAGACTCGTTACGTCTCAGCCGATACGATGCGTTGAACGTATTGTTACGTACCCTACTCCGTATACCTAAACGTACCCGTATCCCGACCAAAGTCAGTACTCCGTGCTATTAGTGCTATATTACATCATCTTCATCGTCTAGCAACAATGGATTATTTAACATCGCCCCCATTTCACGCTTCACAAAAATATAAAAAAGTAAAATAAAAAAACTTTGAGGTTAAGCAATTAAAAACAGAACGAAGCGATACGTTTTCTGCTAAAAAGGTTTTTTTGACAATTTCTTTACGTTAACGTAACTCCAATACGGATAAGGATACGTGTAAAAACTTATGACAAGCTAAAAGTGTCGTTTCATGAATCGGTTTGCTTTGGTAGTGATAATATAATTTAAGTGTAGTTATAATATAATGAAAATGTAATTATAATGCACTTTGCATGAATCGCCCAATAAACCCAAAATGATCGTCACATAACCTCACAAAAACGAACCCTAAAATGCCAACATCGAAAAATTATATTTCCCTCAGTCGTTAGATTCATGACTAAAATCAAACATAATCAAACAATTACATCGATAATGGTACATAGAATTTGACAGAACTGATAAAAGTATCTCTTTTTTACTGTTTAAGTGCCAAGATATGTGATACCTAGATGATAACCAATATCTTTCCAGCACACTAGAAACGTATATTGTTTTCTTTGAATAAAAAACCCACGACTTCAACCACTCAAAATTCAAAAGACCGAATCCATGGGGTGTCGAGGCAGAGTGGCGTCAAATTATAGCCTTACGTATAATATAATGGATTTTTTTACAATCAAATGTTTCTGAAATATGATGTTACAATAATAACACCAGTTGGCTTTGAAGAACTGAAAGAACTATATAAAAGCAATAAACATCTTGCAAAAGTGAGGGATTAGTTTAATTTTATTGCATTTTAAATCCCTTTTATCATAGAATATCGAATGTCAAAATTTTTTTGGAAAATTTTAATCCAGAACAGAGTGAAATTTGTCCACAGGCTCATGTGTGTTGTTACGTGATCGAATCCAATATATGTTTAGTAGCAAAAAGTGTCTTGGTGTCTGATTTTTAAGGATTCATAGTTAACGACGATAAAAAAGTGATCGGCCTGCGTTGAGAAAGCGGCCGACACTAGCGCGGGAAAGTGACACTTTCAAAACTAAAATGCGTGCGTGAAAGTGGGTTAAGACGCACGGTCGTGGAATATAGTTATTTTCCTAACTAGTGCGGAAAGTGATACTTTCCCGCACGCGACTGCAGTTGACCCGAACGACGCGAAGCGGAGTTCGGGCAAGCGGTCAAGGGCGGGAAAGACACTTTACGCATGAGTTAGGAACATTATTTTTTCTACGACCGTATATACAAAAAAGTATATCAACCCATTTTTCAAAATTTATTTTATTTTAACACATATAAAAAACTATTATTATTATTTGGTGTTAACTGGTGAGTGAATGACGTTGATGAGGATGGCATCGTTTGCAGGTCACATAATGATGACGGCAACAATTTTAAGTCATTTGTAGATGAAAGAATTTCATTTGATATATTTTTCTTATATCAAACCGGGTGGTTTGATAGTTGTTTTGTGACACTACTTTGAAGAATTTACAAGGTTATATCAAAATATTTATTTTATTTTATATTTTCAGAAAATTAAAAATGCAACAAAAAGCTGTGAAACATGTTGATTTTATTTGATAGACTATTTATTCACCTGGTGTAAGAATAGTTATAACTTCCGAAGTAAAAAACTATCTAATAAGGTCAAAATTTGCATAATTTTACTTTCCCGCACTAGTGCGGGAAAGTGACACTTTCAAAGCTAAAATGCGTGCGGGAAAGTGGGTTAAAACGCACGGTAGTAGAAAATAGTAGTTTACCTAACTAGTGCGGAAAGTGATACTTTTCCGCACGCTATTGCAGATGGCCGAACGACGCTTCAGCGGAGTTCGGCCAGCAATCGCGTGCGGAAAAGTCACTTTACGCACGTGTTAGGTACACTATTTTTTCTACTAGCATGCGGAAAGAACCCAAAAGTAATCATAAATCAACATTTCTCATTATATACATATCAACAAATTAATTATTATTATTTGACATTCATTTGATGAGGCTTATACCAGGGCCATCAAAAAATTATTGAAAAATAAGTTTTTTTTTTTATTAAAAATTATAGCAGCATTATAATAAATTTATTAATTTTTCAGTCATTTGGTAAACTTGGATATACAAAATACATATTTTGAATATTCAAATGTCAGTATATTCCTCAAATGTCAATAAATTTACTTTCCGCACTAGTGCGGAAAAGTGACTCTTTCCGCACGTTTTTTAGTGCGGAAAAGATTCACTTTCCGCACGTTAGTAGAAAAACAGTTTTTTAACCTTGGACATATTATTGCACACGGCAGCATTGACCGCTCCCGGAATATGATAACTATTATTTAAATTAAAATTTAAATTTAAGTCTACGCCAATGTTTAAATGTATTTAATTGTCACTCAGTATATTTTGACTATTTGAGATTTTTATCAAATTCCCTATTCTCTAATGCCATATCCGAAGGAAACCATATTCAATTTGGATACATATATTCGAACTAAAGCTATGAAAAACTTTCTCTTTAAAAATCGCAGAGTTATGAAAAAGAAATACTTTTCAAAATGCACCTTAAAAAGCTCAAGCTATTGAAGAGGGAGATGTTATTATAGTAGTTTGTACAACTAGTGCGCAAAGCGTCACTTTTCCCACGAGCGCAGAATTTTGTGCAAATCTAGCGAGTGGGAAAAGTGATTTGCGTACAAGCTGTACACAATATTTTTATCACGCAGCGTACTGGAACCGCCTTCGCATTACTTCAGCACGTTACGGTGGTCTTCTAACTAGTCGGGTTTTCTCTCTCTTCCTTTTCTTTTGTCTCGATTATAGACCTAATCACTTTGTATCTATTCTGTCATCCTTGTTCTGACCTTACCAGACTTTCAATCATATTGGTTTGGTTGAAAGATTTCCCTTCTGCTGTTTCAAATTCAGCTCTTGCTTCTGCCCACCTTTGTCAATGAAATAGGGTATGTTCGGCATCATCTAACAGTGAGAAATACACACATAGGTCGTTTGCCTTCTTCTGTCTATCATACAAATACTTTTTAAAGCATCCGTGTCCCAATAAGGCTTGGGTGATAAAGTAGTCCACTTCACCGTAACCTCTTTCAACCCATGTTCTGATGTTTGGGATTAAGTCTATGGGTGGGACACCAGATATTACTCCAACTGCTTCTGCAGATACAGTCATGTAGGCAGAGCATACTCTGATTAGCATAAGTCTCTGTATTCTTGTTAGTTTTTGCCTGAGTTTCTGTCTGTTTGCTACTGCAGGATGCCAAACAAGTGCAGCATAGAGTAATTGCGAATGTACAACACTTGATAGTATACGGCGCTTTGAGGATGTAGCACCACCCATATTCGGAAGCAGTCTTCTCAGCTTTTTCTATAGTCTTGCTTATATGCACAGAGAATGTCACTTTTGTGTCTAACCACACTCCCAGGTATTTAGCGGAGTTCTTTGGAAGAATAGGGACTCCTTTCACTGTGAATTGGATTGGCGATATTTACCTCTTTTTCGTGAGGAGCACGGCCTCAGTCTTCTCCGGTGCCATTTCCAATTTTCTGCTTCTAAGCCAGTTGTCAATTTTCTGTAGGGCTATGTTCCCATTGTCCATTAGAATTTCCTCATGCTTGGCTGTAACGACAACATCTACAACCACATCTATTAATGTAAGAAATAACTTTGAACAGAAAGACTTTACAATATGAAAATAAATAGAAAAATCAGTTGAATGTATAATTAATTATGAAATTTGAACAATTTTGTATTGAAACCTCAGGTAACAAATTTTCGGTTGCGGTTCGAGCCCTGTCGATAATATCTGGAGGAGTATTTTTAATGTCTGAATACTTAATAGGTGAATGTTTTTATAATTAATAAATTGAAATAAATAGTTTACTAACTTTTAGTTTAAATTTAAAAATTGTACACTAATAAGAAATTCACTATTAGGTTGAATTGTCAAAAAAAGTTGACTGGTCATAGGTCATAGCTTTGTTCGACATTTCGGTGCAAAAAGTGCCATAGCAGCGTGTACTTTTCGCAACGGTTATCAACAGAATTAAGAAAAGGCCTGCTTTGCGTATGAAAATGTATGTAGAAAAGCGTGTTTTGCATAGTGGTTGTAGGAAAATGAATGTTTATCCCAAAGAAACATACAAACCCTCATCCATATTTTGAGCAGCAGTCAAACAAGAAAATTTCAGTTCTCTTTAAAACAATATTATTGTAGGCATCAAGTGAACTTTTCAATGTGCTATAACTATTCAAGCAACGGTCAGATTTTGACGGGGAAAGGTTATTATTCCTAGATTTACATATATGGAGAATTCAGTGTATTGACTTACAAATTTTATCTGAGTTTACGGTTAAAGACCATTTTAATTAAACTTCATTCACGCTTCGCAGTCTTTGAGATAAAAAATTCCCAAAAATATATTTCAAGTTAATATTTTACTACAATGCTGTTAAAATACTGATGACAAATTTTGATGCTTGTTATTGTTGTCTGTGATATTTAATGCAGGAGTAATAAAAACCTGTCTTTATTGTATTTGCCAAAAAAATGTTGGAATCGAATGCATTTAGCATCGGTGTTTTTTTAAAAAAAAAGAAAGCTATAAATAAAACGTATTAAAGATTATAGACATCTCTTGGCAGTTTTCGAACTTGTCGTTAAAAGGCCATAAAATGTCTAAATTTTGAATCACGATGTTGGACGTACGAAGATACAAAATAAGTCAAAAAATTGATACGTACAGTGGCGTAGTAGCTAAAGATATTATCAAACTTCTTGAAGTGAGATCCAGCCTCTACAATGGCTAATTTGCTTGCAACACTGCAACGAGCTTCCTTTACGGCAACTGCTAATCTAATAGGTTCTGTAGCATGAATGACTTCAGATTCCATAAGGTACATAACCTTGGAGATTATTGGATAGAAGAGAGACATTTACATAAGTTAGAGCCTGCAGATATTCTAAAATTCCTCAGTGAAATGGGACTGAGACTTTCCTCAGGAACTAAGTGGAAGTAAGGGGTCACAATAGATCTTTTAGATCTCAGTGAATGTCACCCCAATATACATACATACATCCTGCAGGCTATTCTACGTGGGAACGGAAAAGCCTACAGAACTGTTGATAGGTCTGACCATATTAATCATGCTTGTGTATTCTCAGTCTCTTAATTCTAAATAAAGTTCAAATGTCCTGTATTGAAGGAGCCAAGCACGTTTGATAAAAACTTACTCGTTACCAATCACTCCAACTATAGAATGTAATCGACCTGGCTTTGCAAAGAACTACGCCAGTCTCCCTCTTGTCAGTTTTTTTCAATGTTTTCAACAATTTTATCTGGTACATCTCTTAATTTTTATTGTAAATTAATTATTAAACAATATTTCACCAAATTATTGTTCTGTCCTTGTTAAACGTCAAAATGTATAAACAATATTAAAAAAAAAACACAAAACAAACTCATAACATAGATGAATGATAGCGCTCCAAAATTTGACATGAATAATTTTCCATTCAGAGTTGCACAACCCGCGGCACAAAATCATTTATTAATCTTGACAGACTTTAAGCAAATAAGTGTAAAATTCTAAGATCTCTATAATACAGACGTCAAGATTAGATGATAAAATAGCCTTTTATAGAAAAGTAATGTAGAAGCTAATACAGTGGCGTGGCACCTATTTTTTATGAATGATGAAGCATTCTGATGAAAATATATTTTATTTCATAGTTACTAATATAGTGCAAGACACACTGAGAATTCAGAATGGCAAAGCATAGGCAATGTATCGCTCTGCGAGAGAGATGCCAGGGCCGCAGTATTCTTGTTTTTAAAGATGCATAAAACATTTTGTGGTGTAACACAGTCCTAGTATTTTCCAAAATTAAGTTCAGGGAATTTTTTAAACATAAACTATGTAAATTGAAAAATCCCCGAGGTTTAAGTATTGGATGATTGTGAATAGATATCGATATAGGTATAGGACTTTGTGAATGGATTATCTTTCAGTTTTTAAGATAAAAAATATCAGAAAAACCTCAAAATAACAGTTTGAGGTACCAATATCACCCTAATAATAAAAAAACTATTGCGAGGCAAGTAAATCTCATCAGAACATCAAATTTACCAAAATTTTATTTAGAAAGAGATATTGATAGAATTAAAAACAAATTATTATGGGGCATCTATACTTTGGCAAGTTTATCTGAAACCGTGAAAGGAATGCAGTCGAAACATTCGACATTGCCATGTTTAACTATGAAAAAATAGAAGAACTGATTATGTAGTGATAATAATTATAAATGGGTCTTTTTATTATTAACAATATTAAAAATATGATTGAACGTTCATTTTATAATGTGCTTGTTTCGTTGGATTTATTCTATTAACATTATTTTCCAATTTATGAATATTAAAAGAGAACACTTTTCCAAATTTGTTATGGGATTCTTAAAGCTCTGGCAACGTTGTACGAAAACCATAATGACCACACCCTCCGATTACATAATTGGTGATTTTTATCGACCAGGTGACTTCTTATTGGCAAGCGCGTGCGTATGTTCTTCCCTCTCACTTCGTCAATTGACTGATATTGATTTATCCAGTGGTGTTCGTATTGTCAGTTACCTTTGTAATTTCAGTTTTACTTGGTAAAATAGGTACCGTACGCCATTTGTACGTTTGACAGATATACGCCATGTTTTTCCTCCCCTCTTACCGACGCCCCGTAGCTACAGATAAACTTGCCAAACTATACCAAATTCGACCTTGCACAATTATGCTTTGTATAGAAGGATAGAAAAGCGAGAGATGGATTTTTATCCGATATTTTAGTGGTAGCAACCGAATTTCAATAAGGAATTGTACGGTCATAAATAATTTGAGGATTCTGAGATTTTTATATATAGTATTCATAAAGCTTCAAATTAGACTTCTTATCAATTAGTTTTTCCATTTAATCCATATTTAATTGTTTACAAGGGCTCAAACTTTGCTTAATATGTGTAATTACCTCATGATTCGTATTTTTTTCAACAAAATTTGGTTAGCATTTCAAAGTTTTTATTCGATGAGAACTCTAAGTTCAACATTAATCTCCAGGATATATTTTTTTCTTAATTTTCAATACATCCATTACCTCAAAATTCCTTGCCAAAAATATTTCGATATTTTCTCAAATCGCTGCCGATAGATTCCCCTTAAGATAGCCTATCACAAAAATAATCAGAATACTAATTTCCTTCATGATGGAGTTCCTCCTCATTGTTCTAGAATGATAAACCAATTTTTAGAGAAGTTTGAAGATAGGTGGATCGCAAATAATGGACTCGATCACCAGACACAACACCTTCAAGTTTTTTTTATAAGGGGCTGCATAGAAAATGAAATACGTAATAAATTCCCATCCTCTTACAAGTACAAAAGTGTTATAAGTATTCTCCTTCCGGTATCACGACTGGCTGGTACATAATATGAATATATATTTATATTTTGACATGAAAAAACCTTATCAGTTTAGTTAAGCCTCCAGCTTTTTTGGTTACTCCTTTATGAACATAGGATCTAATTAATTGGCAGGATTATTGGAACTTTTTGGAACTTTAGTTCTTTACGTAGGTTATGTTTGAGCGACCGGAGGTCGCGACACAAAAGATCTGACCGTTACGTTACGTTATGTTACGTTGCTTCGTTATGTGCCTTGCTTGCGTGCGTGTGCTCTCTCCTGAGTCTCTCTCTCGTTTACGAAGCAGCGATTCATATGCTTCGGCCGGGAATCGAACCCGGGCCGCCCGCGTGGAAGGCGAACCACCGATGCTATATTAAAATTCTATGCAAAGCTGGTATTCGCAGTGCTGGTGATCTGCTTGAATTTGTTCGGATGAATTTTTACTATTATTTCCTAATTTTTTTGCGCGACTGATCTTTTTTGTTTATTTACAGCATCGGTTGTCAGGACGGTAGGTTGTGCTTACTGGTTTCTAAGTCTAACACGTCGGTAAGTGATTTACTTACCGTTCAGACGTCGAAAAGTAATAAATAGCATAAAAACAATTTCATCAAAATGCAAAATATATTTTAAACTGATCGAGAAGATGTCACTTTTGACATTTCGTTCATTTCGAAGAAATTTAAATTATTTTATTCGGAATTTATTTCAATACGATCGCGCAAAAAATGGTATAAGCATCTCTAACGTTAAGAGTAATTACAACGTTTGCATGTAGATTCCTCTCGTAAAATTGGACAAAATGATATGAGGATTAAGGGGACTAGCACATTTACTTTTCGAAATACAGGGTGTTGAAATTTTGAAAACTTGAATGTTTTAATTCAATAACTTTAAAATGAATGGATAAATTGATTTGACATTTGGCAGGTTGTTTTTAAAATAAAAGGGCATAATTTGATAGAAATAGTAGTTTGTGCAACTAGTGTGGATATGATGGCCATATCGCTCGAGGACGAAGTTTGAGCACGACGCCGTAGACGGAGTGCCCAATCGTTCAAGTGCGATATGGACAATCCACACGAGTCGAACAGCATCTTTTTTCTACGACCCACTTAAGAAAACATCTAGAAAATAAAAATTTCTATAAACTGTAATATAACTTCAGATTGAAAATTTAACAATTAAATTTTATGTTTCCACTAATTTTTTGTGGCAAACGTACAGTTCTTGAATGTCCAATTTGTATAGTGCTACGGTTTCCCTTTTTAAATATACGATGCTGTTATAAGTAGATGTTGCCAGTCGGACTCCCTCATGAAGGGTACCGTACCATTATCTATAATAATGAATATACTGCTAAATATTTCAAACGTCTACATGTTGTCGTTATTAATATCAAGCAGAATAATTATTTAAAAATAAAATCAACAATAAAAAAAAACTTCTTCACGGGGAATCGAACCCGGGTCTACCGCGTGAGAGTCTGGTTTGCTTACTACTCGACCACCCAGGAATATGCAAATTGTTTATCTATAATATCAGATGTATTACATAATTTTTGCTTAAAAGGAACTAAAGTTCCTACCGTGTGTCCAGCGACACGTTCTACCTTTTTTATTACCAAAACTCCACTAGTTTGGAGATATTTTTTCTTTGTCACCACTCTGTATCATGTAATCGGTTGATGATAGAAAATCACGCGAATGAAAACGTTTGTCCAGAAAATCGACGACTCCCACATATCTAAATTTCAAAACAATCTCATGTAAAGCAATTCCTTACAAGATTAGTGCGGAGTCCTTTAATGTCTATTATGTACCCAATATATTATAGATTATGTATCTGCCAGAATTAACGGTTTAGGATGGTATTATCGTAAATTCATTATCACTGGGAGATCCATAAACAATACATAGTTAAAAGCAATAGATTGTACGACATTAGATGAAAACTATTCTATGAAAATATTCAAATGCACCATAATTATGTTTTTTTTTTATTAACGGTCGAAAGTACGTACTTCCTGCTTTCGTTGGGAGGCAGAAGTAGCAAGTATGTACACTTAAAATCAAATGAAACGCACAACTAGATTAGGTTGAGACTGCATTATTTAAACGTCTGCTATCCTCATCAAACAGATCTACGTTTTTTAGGTCACAATTGAAGTATTTCTAATACATTTTAGCGAAGGCTTACCATAAATCATTGAAACTAATGAAATTTCTATGAATTTTGGTGTTTGTCTTGTGTGTTGTGTGTTTCATTTGACTTTGACTGTACGTACTTTCGGTCGTGAATAAAGAAACATAGTATATACCACACGAGCAGAAAGTTTGAGAGCCCTGAATTGCGCGCCTTGATCATCGCACAGTGCAGGAATCTCAAACTTTCTGCCCTTGTAGTGTAATAAATGCCCACAGCAGACATTTGCCTGCTGTTTATAATACTTATTAATCTTATTATTGTTGGTAACGTTTTTATAATCATTGTCAAAAGTTTGATCTTGTTATTATGCGGTGCATTATTTATCGACCGTTTATGTGCCTAATATAAATTGTTAATTATACATTGTTTATAAATACCGCGTAACATATGATGTTTGCACCTCCGGCGATATTTTTTACTGGTACCAAAGGATTTATGTACGTGATTTGAATTGTACGTTGAAATTTAAGTATATTTAATTTACAGATCACGACAACACTAATAATAAGACCACATGCAATGGGTCAGGGGGTCAATGAAAATTACTGGTATTAAAATAATTATTACGTAAAATAATCAACTCAGTTTTTAATTTGCAATGTTTGAACTTTCAACTGCTAGTTCCTACCAAGCCAGTCCAGTCAGTCAGTTTTTTTAATCACAAATTCTCCGACTATAATGCAATTCTGTAAGCAAATGTTAAATTATAACGCACATTTTTGCTAGTCTGTATGCATATTAAGTTTTAAAGTATTAACGGAAACCTCTTTATTGTATACCATAAATGTTAGATACTCCTGTGTGAGATACTCCTTTGTATTGTTATTTATTGAATAAAAAAAAAAGATTATTATTTATAATAGCGTAAACTTTGTCAAATTTAACGGCGTTCCGTTAATTTTTAACCACTTCTTATAGAATTGACCCTTATGTGCCCTATTCTGTAACTCTACCTCTAAAATTTAGAGGCCGTTACAACTTTAACCGGCGCGAAAACAAAATAGTTATTTGCTAACCACATTTCCGGTATTCCGGAACAGTTTCACACGATTACTTTAAAAGAGCCTGTAA
>CAJUYH010001230.1:40437-51132 GCA_910591685.1 Galerucella tenella | reverse complement strand
TTTTTTTTTTTAGTTCACAAGGGATTTACTCCAGTCTTAATGTGAAACGGAAAAATGAGCTTCTGTATATACAGATATACACGTACTATATTTAAATTTAATTCACCTGGTAATATTATTTCAAATGGCTGGACAGCTTTTAAACATTTCAGAAAAATTCATGCAATACAATAGGATAAATCTTCCACATTATTTGTGTTGCACTGACAGTTGCAGTTAATCGTAATACTATTTATGACATATAGACCATTTAATGAGAGGATTATTTTCATTGTATTGGAAATCCCATTTTCTTTATAGCCATAAATACCACCATTTGCAATTAGGCGTTGATGATAAATGAATTGGCTGCCCAAACCAGAAATTCACACCCTTCCACACTCGTGTATTATAATTGATGAAAGTATTTGGACGCAGGTATATACTCCTCTATGCATATACGTTTTTTTTTCACAATATGCTGTTTAACGGTTAATTATTAATTCGATAAAAAAGAAATAAGTGAACAAACTGATATACTAATCAATGCGTGCCTATACCTTCTCAAAATATAATAATAAAATGCTACTCAATTTTCCCAGTTCAATAAGAAACGAATTAAACTCAAAAAATTTTGAAAGATATTATATTCCAATTGGCATATTATCGATTCGATGCTTGTTATCATACTCTACGTAATATAACTATGAACTAATACTACGAATATCGTTTGTATTTACTTTCACATCGTTATTTTAACGCACGATTGATCAACCGTATTTTCTTGAATTGATCATTTTCCATTCGTAGTTTGTCATTCATCATTTCTCAAATAACTGCACATTTTCTATATAATTGGGAATGAATCCTCGAAGTGTATGGTGAAGCCATGATCTTGATGATCATACGCGTATACAAAACCAATGGCGCGTAACTATATATCATCCTCAAGTTCGAATCAGTTCTATTCATGTTTGAACAGGGGGTTTTTCTCCAAGAGATCTGAAACTGATGGTGGACGACCAACCATCGTCGTTCTATTTCATCACATTCCCGTGCTATTCCTTCGTCTCTTACTCAGTTCTGGCACGATGAGCCCAATCGTATTCAAGTGAGAAGGACTAAATCAGGAGTAGTGATAGAAAGTACGAGATAGAGAAGAGAACTTCTCCGATCATTTCATTCCAAGTGGTTTCAAACGTACTTCCGTCTCTCTTTGACTGTATAAAGGCTTGAAAGGGCTCTGTATATATAACTATATCTCATCTTAATTCAGTCTATTCCTCTCTCATTTTATCTCCTAACTCAATTTAATTCTCTTCATGACAAAATGATTGATCTGTTAATTATATATCGCTCGAAATTGAATTCAACACGATGATATTTGCCAATTTCAAATGCCATTTAATATTAATTATTCTTCGATATGAAAATTTGAATGTATTATTTCTTGAAATGCAGTGACACAATAATTTAAATGTATTATTATTATACATATCACCAATAATTCAATTCACCATTGTTGTATATGTTTTTCACAATTAATGGATTAAAGTTATACAAATATATTTCAGTTTAATATTGATTATTTTTTCGCAATGAAACAAAAAAAAATTGCGTTTGTTGTCTTGGCAGCTGTTACATTGCACGCGTTATAGTTGCGTCTAGTTGATACAATAAAAAATCTGCTTCAGATGCAGCTTGGTGCAACACGTGGTACTTATATAAAAAAGTGATATAAAAATGATAATTGTCGTGTTTGGATACTGGACTGCTGTATACATTATATTAATAAGAGAAAGAAAAGAAAAAGCCCCGGATAATATTATATTATAATTACTGCATTGTATGGAGTTATATTTTTATATACTTAAGAAATTATTAATTCAATGATTTGTATATCTAATTAACGTAAATCATATCACATATAGATATACATGCAAACACGAGTTTAACATTACTTCCATTATTGTTGATAGATATCAATACAGGACAATTGATACCATAACCAAGGTATGTGTATATTGTGGGATGATGCTATTTGCCTGTGAATTTCCAATCGAATCGATAGTGTTTGACGATGACGTAATTATCTGATAATAATACACTATAATATCCAAATACATTCAGTTTCCAATATTTAAAGACTAACGAGTCTTCAAGCTAATCATCGATTTATCCGGCATATACAAAACAACTCTGAGGCCACTAATTGCGATAAATTACTTGGAGAAAAAAAAAATGAATATGATTAATTAACTTACCAATTGAACAATCCATTAACAATTTGCACGATCAAAATTAATACTTGAATACGTGTGCACTGAATTATTAGCAGTTATATTATATTTGTATATATATGTATATCTATAAAAATTTTTTTTTATTAACAGACACACTGTGTTCTCCAATGATTTTTAATTGACATGTGATATCAATTGAATTTTTACAATTGCTTATGCACATATGTGAATTTATATATGAATTTGTATGAAATTTAGAGCAAAGTCATTTGCATGCATGCCACAACTTCAATTGGTTCCTTTTTAGAATACTCGAGAACGTAAACTCCACGGTTGTTAATTGGATTGGGACCGTCATTGATGTGTATATCAATATGTGAACTTGGTGAGGTGAATTGAGGCGGTTCGTTAACACGATCACCATGTGGATTTATTGAAGACGCGAAAACACCCCACGTGACAAAACAAATATTGAACTTGTATAAGTATACGTGTATGAACGTTTATTAGAATACGTGTTTTTATTTGAGTGTAGACTGTATGATGAAAGTTGTGATGTATTTTTATTATTATTGCGAATGGCTGAGGAGAAATATAAGGACTCGTGTGATGATACACTTGAGTTTTCTAATATATATATATATATATATATATATATATATATATGTGTGTGTGTGTGTGTATAAATGTATATATATATATGCGTAGACGGTTGATACGACTGCTCGCGATGCGGCAAATAATCACATTCAAAGTGGGGAAAACGCGACGAGGGCGCGCTTGTTGGATACGTGAGTGCACGGTCGTTTTCAACTGATTCACAAACGTAGAGGCGCGCAGGTCTGTGTAAATCCCAGCACAGAAGTGTCGTATCGCGCCGAAGCCATGGCAGCAAACGCGACGAGTAGTAGGATCAAAACTCTTTTAACAGTCATCCATTCAGTATATTATATTGAATGTGGGGTGGGAGAAAGTTTGCAATTTTAATCATCCATATTGTATTCATTTCACATTGATGATTTATTTTACGTTTGACGATACGCTCTAGTATAACATTTTTCTTATTAAATTTTCAAATTTATAATTCCATTTCCATTACTATTCATTTCTAAGACACAATGAATCTATTAATATATAACAGTAATTAAATAAAAATTATTGTATATTTGATGATGTGATAGAACACACATGCACACATTTGTATGTATACAGAGGCCTCTTATAATTATTCATTTGTTGTCATTAAAGTGATTCAAATAGATGGACTTTCGAGCAAATCTGAGCGACAGTACAAAGTAAATATTTAAACAAGCCAAGTGTGATCTTTATCCGCACGTTTCCGTAGCTCGTTTAATAATAATTTACCATCGTGCCCTAGCGACATACTTCATCTCGAGAAAAGGGGTCGCACGAAATTAAACCACCCCAAATTCTCTAATGTACGTATATATACACGTGTATGTAGGTCTCTGTACGTACACGTATATATAAATGCGCTCGCACACAAATTCAAACTTTAGGGATTTGTGGTGTGTATATTTATCACTCACAAATAATCCATAAACGACTTAATAATGAGAAATTTAATCAACTATAGTGAAGAAAAAACAATTGACATTACGACAATATAAAATATGAATGAACTAATCATTTACATTCATTTATTATTGAAACAGTATGAAATTATATCGATCGGTGAATAATGAAAATGCAAGAATGAAATGTAATCACCGATTTTTAACGGAATCAAAAAATTAACCGTGGTCGATAGTACTCGAAACGATTATGAATTGTAATAGAATTAGCCGGGTCAAATTATATATGGATTATTTGATATGCTACCAACAAATATACTTTATAGAATTGCACTCAATTTATGTCATGTATCATCAACTGCAGACTTTCATCCTAAACGGTTTATCGTATTAATGTAGTTGACAAATCCTACTCGTTTTCACAATGCTTAAATTGTGCCAATAAATCAGATTATTTTGTATTGTACAATAGACCAATTTACTAAAATATAAAACGCATGAAATTAAACAAAATTAAACGTATAAAATACTCTTTGATAATATTGTTTTTTTTATGACAGATTGAATTTTCTCATACTCTCTCTGTCAACCTTGCATTTAATATTCTCGTACCTGATACTAATAAGACCATGACAATTAAATTGTGGAAGTTTATCAAGTCATATTATTCTCTTTTTTACCTTGTTTTTCACCATTTTTGAAGAAAAAAGTGATGCAGTATTCGAGAAACTTTAAGTATCGAATTGTGGGATTTTTTTAGGTATGATATTACATTCCGTGGAATGTATATACAAATTCTACCAACAAATATCATAATAAAGACTGTAATCTTGACAATTTTTGAATCCAAATAATTTATAATACATACACAAAAAAGAGTAATTGAAAAAAATTCACCAAAACAAAGATACTTTTAAAAAACTTGAATATAGAGAGAGTAAAATAATGGCAAACGCGAAACAATGATGGCAAAGGCAAGAAATTGGCGTCACTATAGATATACAGAAAATAAAACATACGAGAGAGGTAGGAGCCAATCTATATACGACAGATATATGTATATATAATAAATTATATACAGTTATATAGATAGTGCAGAAGTTATATTCCCCATGGAATATATATAGAAACAGAGAGAAAGAGGACTTCATGACGTTACGGTTCGACAAGCGAAAACGAAGCCTGGTGGATTCATTCCACATCCTTGAGCTTCCATAGCAACGCTTATACCAGCAGTTTTAGTTGATACTATACCGTATATATGTTACATTTACGTAAATGCTTACACTGTTACTTCTATGATATACGTAAACACCAAACTTGTAACCTGCACGTACTATTATATTGTACCGTGGAGATGATATTGTCAGGTAAGAAAAAAAAAACCGAAAAATGATAGAAAATGAAAAAGAATAGGAAATAGAAACTGTATACTACAGTTTAAAAGGAGAAACCGTGACGATACATAACGAATGAAAGCGAGAAATCCAGTTACTTCACAGGGACTTTACCGCTTGGGAGGAGGACAATCACCGCGTACTCACCCGAGACTTCCAACGAGTTTCAACATTTTTTTTTATGTTTTTATTTTCTTATTTGTTGGTGTTTTTATTTTTATTTTTTTCTTGCATTCTCACCGGTCTTTTCTCTCCTTTCAACACTTTGCTAGGAAGTTGTAACTATCGTGCGGTATTTTATAGTATTTTTTTTTTTTTTTTCATTGCATTCTTCCACTCTTTCTATTCTCCATCTTCATTTTTATGCTATTTCATGTGTTTTTGCTTCCATTTGTATAGATATATAAATATCCAAGTGCATCCATGTGTACAGGTGTATATTTGTCTTGTATACGTGCGCCAAGCGTCTGAATTCCACTTGAAATGTGTTCTTAGGCATGAGTGAGAACCATCGCAAGTGATACTTTTCAAACACACGTATGAAAATTATTCATGCAATCACTTACGAATGCATTCAAGTTGAATACGTAAAGATCTATGTGAATCAATTGCACGATATAACCAGATGTATTCGTATGTGTACAATTAATACTTGTGTGTTTGTATTAAACTTATTATACAATAAAATTTGTCCATTACTGTTGGCTGGAGGATCTCTCAAATTTTATTGTATAAATAAAATAAAGATAATCAACCTATATCTTTTATTATTTGTCACTGGAGAATTCCATGAATGGTATCTTTGTAGAAAAACAAAAACCCCTGGGGATGAAGGAGTACATATTGATTGGCGGCAAAGCAAAGCACGAAGAAAAAAAAATAATAAAACAAAATCCAACACGAAATAAAACTGAAGTGACACGAAATGAAAACAGAAATGTTTTCGTCTTGTCCATTTTATTTTTTATTATTTATTTATTTTTTTTTTGTTTGACTTCATGAACCCATAGCTACGAACTTTTATCCACTCTTCATTTTTATATGAATGAAATGTTTCGTTTCCGTGATGTATAGAATTCATTGCGCATGATTCAATAGCAAATAGTAAAAGTACGAACGAGTGAAAATCGCTTTAGTCAGATAGATCGACGAATACTCCACATGGGATAAGTAGAGTGGAATGGAAAATGGAAAAAAGAGCTTCTCTTCAAAGAGAGAAAGAGTGGCGGCGTATAACAGGTTCCTTTATACTGGCCCAAAGCTGAAAAGCCGTAGTCATTCAATATTTATATTTCAACTACTCGACCGTAAATAATCTCACGATGTTGTTCCAAAATATATTTTTATACATTGTATTGATAATAAAAAATATATTATGTATATTTATGTATACAGTGTAATAAAATTGACAGAGTTTTCATCAATAATGGATACAGCTAATACTGATTTAGAATAGTAAAGTTCTGACTCGCTTAATCATTCATGTCATACAATTCCCATGAGCATTGATTGAGAAACATCGAACATTCAGCATTTTCTTGATATAGATGTTAGGACAGCAAGCCTTTCTATATTCGTGTTTCCATCAACAGTATCCGTGTTTCACTATTCCAGAATTTTTGATTGGATTCCACAACTACATTAATACAAAGATTATTCAATAAAAAGTAAGAAAGAATAATTAAATTTGTATCGCGTGTAGCAATTAAATGAATAAGGGCTTTTCCATTCCAAGTAATATCCGCAATCTATTATTAGCGAGTATACCAGTAATTTTACTATAACTTGTAGATCTTTACAAGTGTTGTATTATTATAATAATAGTGGTGGATATATTGCACAATTGTATATATAAAGATAAATAGTGGATAACATCCAAGCATAACCAGGGATTCATACATAATGAGAGTTATACACGTGGGCTAAACATATCTCGTGCAATATACAATCCTTGGCAAAATGCGTGACTATAATTCCAAACGCCATAACTTCAACATTATTTGTGACGCGTTTCACATCGACGATGTTGTGTATGTAAATGCGACTGTCATATATAAATATACTTGGAAAGTCTGTATCTGATAATTTTGTGGAATTAGTAAAACATTCAACGAATCTGTTGAGAATAAACTTGAAGGAGAAAACAAAAAGTATACACAAAGAATATAAATAAAGAAATGAAACAAGAAAGAAAAAAGTGTATTTATACAAATTCCCTCTTTGCATTTCCATCTCATGTCACGTCTATATACACCCTCAACTCTCAGTACCTTGAGGGGAGTTCAACGGGCGCGCTTGCTTCGCCTTCAGCCGCGCACGTCATGTCATAACTTCACGCCATGTGAACCCCTCAATTTTATGCAGAAACTTATCCCACAACTTCCAAACAGTGCTTAAAACCATTTCGAGATCATTGAGAGAACTGTCAAGCGTGACTACCAAACCGTATCAACGAATGCCAGCACTACTGTACAGTTAGTTGGGTATGAATATAATTGATGCGTATATAAATATTACATTGACACAACAGTGCAAGAGCCACCAAATAAACCAGTTGATCTCCACCTACCTACACAATCAATGGGATCTCATGGAACATTTACAATTGTTTAATGTTTAGTGGTTTAGCCACTTGAACTATGTATTTTAGCAGATCGATTATTTTTCAGGATACCACACTTGAACATGACGTGTGAGGTCGGGCCATGAATTACCCAGCAAAAGCTTTCCGGCTATTGATACAAAACAGGCAAAAATATATATACTATGTTGGCAGCATTGGGAAATATTCGTTTTATTCAAGAGCCACACTGTCTATTTAAAACAACACGCAATTGGTTTTGCATAGTGGGTGTGTCAGGACCACTTGAAAATTCTGCTGATCCTGCTCAAATGAAAATCCACGCTCGCTTTCCCGGGGAACCACAGCTTTATGGCAATATTGATCTCGCGCTATCTTTCTTCCTTTCTCTCGTACACTACTTTCCGTATATAGATTCTATATGAGGCACTTTCATGAATCGTTGGATGGTCGTCTCCAATCGTACATGCATTGCACTGTGTAGTGGTATCTCAATTTTCTATATCGTGGAATATCATAAATTTAACTGAAAATACCCAAGTTATTGGTTCAATTTGAGATAAAACAGTTCGATATTATATTTACTGGATATAATAATTCGAATTGTGAATATTACAAAACTCACGTACTGCATTTAAATTTTCAACATTTTGTATCAAATCAGAGATTGTTATTTTTACATTCACCCAACACAATTGTATTATAATAAATGGGATATTTGTCATTTAGTATGCTATATAAACTTTTTTAGTGCATATATCATTCAGATTTTCGTTAAATATCATACTGAACATTTATAATCCAGGCTTGTGTGTCATGAAAATATAAGTGGCCCGCCGTCAAAGCGAAACTATAAACTCCACGTCCTCATAAAATTGAACCCACTTCCATCACTTAATCCATCTGTCTTATGTATTCTGTCCAAAGTTACTGCCGGGTATTTGATAACTTTATATTTATAGTCCATTATTTTTTTTTGTTTCGGAAATATTACGAATAAAAAGTGAAATAAAAAAAACATCGATTGGTAAAATTATGCATTCCTTTGATTTCATGTTGCTACATGGTATATGTTTAGTTGAGTTCTTATGATATTGCCAAAAGAGGACTATATACCATTAGGAAAAACTTTGAGTACCTGTCGTAATTTATTAGCAGAGTGAATGTACCAATTGAGTGTGGATTTGTCGTAGTTTTATGGATGCCCTCCAACCAACACGGTACGCTTTTAAAAGTTTTTACGATGCGGGATATTGCAAGGCAAGAAATACGCAATGTAGAAAACGCTATCAACTAAAATTCAGTGATAGGTGGAAAACACCAACATGTGAAATAATAATGAAAGAAAAAATGCAACTCATTGTGAAGCAATATATATAAAAAAAAATTCGGAACAAAGAACATTTCTATATATAAATACATATATTAGGGGAAGAAAAGGAGAAGCAACAAACAAAGTTTACGGACACGTCCGTTGATGTCGTTGAAAAGAGGCAACTACTTAAGAATTCGGACTACTCACCGCTCATAATTTATATTCATTAGGCAAAGCTCTCACGGTAGAAAGTTGCTAACATGCTTGAAAGTTCACTTGAAGATATTTATAATTTCAAACGTCGTGTTTCCCCATTCAACTGCTACATATCAAATGGCACATTCAAGTCACAATAATTATCAATACTAATATTTAAATAATTAGAGAATAATTGAATTGGTGAATAATTTATAAATTCTTACTTTTATACCTTGAAAATACACCGATGATAATATAATAAAATGCGTTGGCTATTAGTCCAGTTGTTTCATGAGAATCTAAAATAATCTGTTAAACATGAAATATTCAATGGCGCTAATGGACGGCATTATTATTCTGTATATTATTAACAATTTCTTATACACAAAATCAATATATAATTATCTACAATAATAGGCTGTACAATAAGTAATAATTTAACACTGCTGTCATTTACTTGTACTCGACTGATAAGTCACTTTTTGATTAATATATGACTGAATTGAATTGCACTATATATTAATTTCTTTTAGTTGAAATTCTGTTCTGATACAATCATCCGTTCAATAACTAAACAATGACTGTTGTAGAAGTAAATTGGGAAAATATGGGACAGAGTTGAGATAATTTTTTTCTTTTGTTCTCGCACAGTAGAACACACCTATTGCAATTACAGGTATTGAATGTTGTACAGAGCGTATGTGTGAAACGATTCGTGATAAATTTATGATTTACTATACAGCAAGAGAGATTATATATTGTGTAAGCCATTGAGTTTATGCGATGTGGGGCATCTATTTGAATTGTTCATTTCAACTTGTATTATTCTCGGCCACTCTCTACGATATCATTCGCCTTTCATATATACACTAACAATATATTCATTTTTACGTACATTACAATTGTCTTTTTACATAATACATGTCATTGAGAATACTGCAAGTAATATTTTGTATTGAATCAACAAATTGTAGTAGCGCAACATTTCGAGTGAGTATAGCAAAGTATAGTAATTCATTCTATCCAAGTTATATTAAGGCGATGCATATTTTCATGAGAGCATAGATTTCCATGAATATTTTTCGCGAAAAAAAATCCTGCCTATCCATCATTATCATAAGCTTCATAAAAACTTCCTTTGTATAATTCACGTAGCAACTTCCATGGAATAAAACAGGTATAGCGCAAGCCATCCAACATACTGCAATAATTTCGGTGGATACATGTGTATATGAGTATTATATCTCACTTCAACCAGTCAGTATAAGCAAAGGAGGACGTCATTGACCTTAATCACATCGCGCCACGATGCGCTGGCTTGTGTTAACCATCACGGTATGCAAATTATTAATGAATCTACAGTCTAATTACTGCCGTAGTAATTGGCAACGGTTGTTAGTTGATGATAAAAAAATGAACGAAATACACATGACCAAAAAAAAAAAAA
>CAJUYH010001230.1:0-40337 GCA_910591685.1 Galerucella tenella | reverse complement strand
TTTTCCAAAACAATTATGTTTTAATATACAAGAGCGCTTATACTGGATTGTTAAATAAAATTGCAATGCATTGAAGTAGGAGTTGTTAAATCAATATATTGAACAATTGAATGCCTGCGTTTGAAAACTCTATCACAATTAGTGCTGTCGATACATTTTTCACTTAACTAAACCCTCAACTAAATATTATGATACAATATAAATGTGTTCATTTTATATGGAATTCAACAAACATTTGCAATTGTGAATTCTATGGCACTCCACCAAATTGTGAACATTGATTCTCGTCATTCAACTCGTATGTATGTTATAATAATTAGTGATTCACAAAATCCAGATAACCAAAAACGCCTCTTAACATCATACATTCAGGGTAATTCCCACTGGATAGCTCACAATAATTTTTTAATTTTTCATGGAGTATCTACGGATTTAAATGAATGATGGAACTCAATGATCCCTAGAGTGTCATCAGTGCATCATACAGACAATATATTGGATTCACATGAGCTTTCATGAAATTTACTATACAATAGAGCATCATAAAATATACACGAATTTTAGAGTTATATATAATATCAAACTAATAATTATCCACAACAAAGATTAAATGAATGTTTTATAGCAAATAATCTTAAGGTATTTGTATTCAAAAGTATAAAAATAAGATAAGACTGTGGAATAAAATTATGTCAATGCATCAATAAATATAGCCATGTGTAGCCCCATGTACTTAGTTGAATTGATGTATACGTTCCAAGTTTTTCCCCATCTTCCTCTCTTTCACACATAATTGATAACACATTGGACCCATGGTGTTTCCGCGACTAAGTGAAATTCTTGTGAAGTTTAATTTAATTATATGACCTCCATCGAGGCGATTAATCGTTTGGCACGAGGCGCTTCCGATACCCAAGCGCCGTTTGTCTTACGTTACGGGTATCAATATCGATTGCCTTTAGCTTTCGAGAAACTTCGGAAGCTTCGCTGTGTCTTTACAATCATCTCCCTTATTCCACTCTCTCTCTCTTTCTCCGCGATGGCCAAGACTTTATCGTAAGCTCCCTCAAGTTTTGTCTTCACTTACTCCTTTTCTACCATTCTCTCTCACCATCTTTTATTTTCTTCAATTTCTTCTTATACATTATCATGATTATTTTATACTCTTTGTTTTCGAAGATATTTCATCAGCATTTTATAATCGAAGTCGTGCCATGATGTCATGGAACTTTTCGAACACTCACAAATTGTGGAGAATTAGACTGATGCACAATATATATCTTATATCCCAGTAATTCCGTTGAAATTTATATACAAAAAGGACGTGTATCGACTGTCGAGAAAGAAACTCGAAGACAAATACTTGAAAACTTTCTCAATTAATCTGTTGAATATTTTAGCGGATTTCAATGTCAGTTAAGGAGCATTACAACTTTGAAAGATAAAAAATCAATTGAATAAGCCATAATCAATAATGGAGAGGAACACCGCGATAAATTTATACGATTAAATTTATCCTATGACGTAAGTTGATCTGCACAGTTGCCAATTTTCGCAAACATCAACTCTCCGATCCCGGAAGAGATTAGAAATTCCCAAATGGATTCAAGTAGCTGTTCACGAGCGGACCATCATCAGACTTGCTCGGTAATGGTTAATGAGTTAAGCTTCTTATCTACTGTTGACCATCCCTTATTTTCATCTCCCAGCCTCCATTATTGCTCCACCCACTTCATTCCCCATGCTGTTAATGCGGCAGTTTGAACATAAGGTAGCACATGAACCTGTCCAGTCTATCCTTATTTTATTGCAAATTGTATTTTTCCAGATGTATAACCATCTTGATATAAATAAGACGTATAAAATTACATTGATAATTGTATTCCAATATATTTTTCATACTTGGCTTATTACATTCTTCAGATGATAATTCAGTTAGGGGAAAGAATAAGCCATTTTATTTGTATTTGCAAGTGAAAAGCCAAGCCCAAAATACTCCTCATATCTTTATATGAAATCTTATTCGATCACTTCAATTCATATACAACTGACTTTTATCAATACTATTATGAGGATATTCATTGTATAGTAGAAGAATAAGTTTTTTTCAACGAGCTCATATAGTATTTATGTTAATACAAGTCATACTTGCAGTATATACTCAATTATTAAATTAAATATTCTAGTTTATATATTAATTATGATACTATCTATCGTTTGCACATTACACTAATGATTGCAGTGAATAAATTGAATGAGGCAAATGTAAACTTTAATGAATAAATAATTATCTATAATGCAGAAGGGTTCAATATTTCCGAAACATTTCTTGTATATTGGAAACATAAAAATTTTAATGAAGCACCGCAGTATCAAATTTCAATTAGATAAAATTAATAAATACTTAATGGTTGCAATTTTGAATGCTTACACGTTATTAAATGTCTTAAAGACGCTTTATAACAAACAGATCTTCATTATAAATTTCGTATATCGTTACAACGTGTATTTAAATGAACAAAAAAAAATACTTATGGCACAATGGCTCATGGTAGTTTTTTTTTCCTATATTCAAGATCAATATCAACTCCATTAATCTTCATACACACTATCACTGTGCATTATTTCATAATCTCAGTAACCCACATCTCTCACACTAACAAAAGCATTATAACCCAATGCTCGCAATGCTCTCGATGCGCCCATTATAATAGTGTCTCTCACTATTAATTTACGTAATCATGTCAAGCCTCAGTAAAGTATCGTTCAACGACGTGGTCCATCAATTAAGTTTAGCGATCAAAGTTAATTGATTTTGTGTCCCATTACTAAAAGATCAATCTATATTATCATGAAGATGAAATTTTATCGAAATAACTCTCGCAATTCCCATCACTATCGCACTACGATAAAGTCATATGAGCCTATCAAAGAACTCATCTTACAAAGGTACAGATTATAGATACGCGCACATTTTATATACGACCAAGATGACACACCAAAGGAAATACCATCTTGCTGGCTTCAATAGTCTCAAAAGCAAACATAAAAATTCATACATTCAATGACGACATTTTCTTTTTTCTTTTAAATTTCACAAGGTTATGACTGTGCGCTGTCTTTCCACACTCCTCCTCTACACATATCCGTATGAATATCTCCATGTATACATATATGTGTAACATGCAATAAAAGTCAAAATCATAAATGAAAAATTAAATATGTGTGTATGTTTGTGTGTATATATTTTTCTGAATGGTGCTTAAGTAAAAGTGGCTATATAAAATGTTATTCAAACTATAACACGTGTGGGAATAGTGCCCATGACAAAGTTTATTTATGAAGTGGATGTTATATACTTGAAGGGGTATATATATATATATATAAGAATAGACAACGGCAACAACGACCTCTTTCCCTCTGGCTAAGCTCTTTGAACCGGATAAACTTTCCGGACACCGCATCAACCCCATCGATTGTGGCCTCGTGCCAAGACTTTCTTATCCACAACGTAATACTTTACGTGTGAGAATCGTGTGTTGTCGGTATGCTCTTTGACCCCCCCTCTGTCTCCTTCTGTCCCCCTCCGTGGCACCCTTTGTCACCCTTTGTCTCCTATTTACTCCCTCACCTCTCTCTCCCTCCCTCTCTCTTTCTCTCTCTATTTCAATTCACAAATAACTGAAAAAACTTGAACAACCCAAATCTACATTTGTTAATGTCTCGTCTTTTAACTCTGATGGTTTATTAGAATAACCATTAATCTCACTTTATTTCATGTTATTGCAATAGAATCAATAGAGATCCAATTCGATTTATCAAAATTAATATTAAACATCAGTTCTCTTATAAGAGAATGCAAACATCTAATCTTCCAGCTAACTTTGTCAATGGGTCACGTCAAATTGTGAAAGTAATTGAAGCACTATCGTAATCGGATTTGAGAAAGTTATCCAATCATCGTTGACATCATCGTCATCTTCGTCGCTCGTATAGATAACTATTACTCAAACATCTGATGATTGCAAAAACGTCTCGTTGAATTTGACACAGACACACATACACACACACTCACAACTATTCTATTTTAGCTGTCGAACGCTTAAGCTTTCACAGTGATCACTCTATGAATACATCGTCTCATCTTCCGTATCTTACAGTATCAAATAAAATACATTCAATATCATTTGTTTTCTATATTTTTATTTTTTTCATTTTTCCCCTTATACTTCCAATTATTCAATTTGCTACACCTGATTTAGATTCAGAATATTGGTGTATCACCAAGACAGATTGTTGGCTGCATTACCTGATATGAGGGACACACTGTAAGTGTGATCAATAGCAGAATTTGAATGTGTAACATAGTAGGTAACGTTGCCATCACCAAATTATATACACGTATGCAGCATATACAACACATATAGATGAACGAGACAGACTTGACGAAATATATTTAAACATATACACATTGTTTATTGAGTATTATATATTCAGTATAGTCCTCATAGTCCATTTGATGATAATGCAGTTGATTAGTAACCGATTGCTCATGTTATGCATAGGCTATTACTGGCATGACAGTTAAATGGATTTAGTGTGTGCTCACAGCAGCAAATGGCTAATTATATGGATTAGTTGATGAACATCCGAGTTAGAATCCCGATGTGATGTATTTATTTATACATATGTGTATGTATATGAACATATTAGGTATTGATATGTGAGTTTGTATTATAGAAAAATATGTAACGGATATGAATAAAGTTGTTCATCACAAAATTGAAACGTGACGACAGTAAGGATATTGGTATAAGAGAAATCCCCAATTGAATATAGAGAATCTACATTATATATCGTATTTTCGTACGTGACGACCGATACATGTTGTATACACTAGCACGTTGCACTGTATCCGATATATTATATATGTCAATGAAAATGAAAACGGAAGAATTGATATTGGATATACATTAAGTATTGATACATGTTTCTATATGAGAAATGATTTATTTAAATTGAATCGTAGATATAATTAATATTGAAATTGATTTTTTATTTTTTTCACTTCTATTTTCCTTGTTGTTTGAATAGATGGCCATTGATAAAATGTCGAGCAATTTTCCGGAAAATTAATTTCACTGATAAAAGATATAGTTTTTCAATATGACTTAGTTGTGAGTAATGTCGATAACGAGGCAATTTTTGGGAAGGATGTGTAAAGTTGGTCTTTTGAAACGCGCGGGTGGTGGTCTACAACATGGTGGAGGACAACGGAGAACGCGATGACGATAACGACGACGACAACGTACGATAGCGAACAATTCCGGGATAGACGAGGGCGCGCATAATGCACGCGAACAATGTGAAAGCATAAATTTCGCTCTTTGCAAGAATTTTAGTGAAGGAGAACGAGAGGGATGAATAGTGAAGGGAATAACACAGACAAAAAGAGAATGGTGAAGAGAGACAGTGATAGAAATAGAGAGTCAGTGAAAGAGAAAAAGGGCGAGAGAGTAAGAGATTCCAATGAAGGAATTCTCGAATGCGAGAGATCGAGAGAATCATTCTCTCATATCTATTGACCAAAAGAGGAGAGAAGAGGGACAGAGAGAACGACCATGAAGCATTTTACTCCATATTTTTTTTTCTTTTCTTTCTCTACTACTCTCTCTCGTCCTTCGCCACTTAAGTGGTAGTTAGAGTTGAGATATATATCCTGCGCTTTTCGAAGAATAGGAACGGAAAGACACTGAACAGAATGTGGCGATAAGAGAGAGGACAGAGAAAATGAGACGGTTATAGCATTTTGCGAGAAATGGCACAGAAAAAGTGGATGTCATCTTTTCCCACAATTCCCCATGGCCATTATAAATATTTATATACGTATATGAAATAAAATGAATTGAATAGTCTTACAAAATATACCTTAATAATTAATAAATTCCTGATGAACAATAATTTTGAAAAAATATAAACATTGCGCAATGAAAAAGTTTATTATCGATAGTTTAATTTCCTATGAGTTTATTTAATTAAATCGAAATTGAATCAACATTCCTTCCACATAGACATCGATATACCATTCGAAACCGAATTACTGTGTCTATTGATTGCATTATTGAGACATTGAACATGATTGGATAAAGATTAAAGTATACTATAAAACTTGTTTGATATCCCCGTATCCATTGACATGGATTTTACGTATAAATGCACATTTATACTGTTACGGACCAGCTACATTTCGTAATAGCGTTACACAAGCCATACCGTGGTCTGTCTTTTATATCCTCATGTACCGCTTGACCATCGACCTAATTACACACTGTTTTTTCTCCCTTACTTATCACTACAACTGAAAAATACACATACGTAATATTATACCGCAATTATATACGTCGATATCATGAAAGAAATTATAAAAGGTGCCAATGGAATTTTCTCTCTATCGATCTATTTCTTTTTATGTCCATACCGGAAAGAACATTTTTATTTTGTCATCTCCTGCAGCTATATATTATCCATGTAATCCGCTTGAATAATTGCAATGCATATGAATTTTTCAAACTGTCGTCTATAAATATACATATATGTATGCATATATAGAATTCCCATACATATTGAATTGTACTTTAAATATATTTATCGGATGTGCAAAAACGCAGGCCACTGTTTGTCCGCGGTATGCCACACTTCGACAGTTATCGATTTATTTGTAAACTAGCGTGTGGAAATACTATATATACATCGATCAGAAATGTGTAGGTACTATATATATATATATATATATATATGTGTGTATGGAATTGCGAGGCGTTAACATTTTTTTTTATTTCGGTAACTCGCACTCGCGCATGGGCGATGCGAAATGAGAGATATATTGAGTAAGATTGGATGAGAGTAGGTGATAGATAAAGAGAGAGAAGCAGAGAGATGTTGAAAAATTCTACGGATTCGACGTGAGAAAATTTATCACTACGCGGGAGGAATCGCACACACGCCGTCAGAATTGGTTTCACTTGCACTAGCCAACGTTTGTAGCTTTTCACACGTGCCATGGCCCATATCTTATATCTGTATATATATATATATATATATATATATACGAAAAGATATATGTATACGTTACGCGATGGCCCGACGAATGAAAAATAGATCTCACAGAGTGTCCAAGTTCGATGGAATAGAGCGTCAAAAGAAGAAACAAAAAAAAGGAAAAATCCGTACGTACTGTATATATATATATCTAGTTGAGAACCGGACGTGCCATTTCTTGCATTCCAACACACTTGCATAATAATTTCAATTTTATTAGATATTCATCCATACCATCAAGTGAAAAATTACTTTTCAGAAAATATTCATGTCCAGTGTATTTGGATGAATTCAACATGTTTTCTTCATTATTAGGTGGTAAACGTGATTCTATATACACATACAAAATCGTATGATGAATAAAGTTTTAAAATAAATGAATTCATATAAATATGATAATATGCTATGAGATGAAAAAAAATGATAAAAAAAATTGAAATAAAATGAATTGAGCCAAAATGGATAGGAAAATATTCATTGTATATTTAATGGGTATGAACTATATATATATAAATAAATAATAAATAAGTAAAACGTAATATATACATCAGAGAAATATATTATACGAGAATTTTCACATGGTGTATTGCTGGAGTTTATAAAAATTTATATATACAAAATAGTATATGGACTTTACTTGAGCGCGGCAGCACGTAACGATAACAGAAAATTGGCACCACCCGACTTTCCCTCTCCAATCCATGTAGATGCAACAAACGCGCGTCTCAATCTATATAACGAGAGTGAGAGAGCAAAAAATTGGGTTTACCGTGTACGGCCCCGAGGTGAATTTCACACGACTGTATATGAAAGCAAAGTAGAATATCCAGCGCTTTGGTCAGCCATGTAATGTGAATTCTAGCCGCGTATTTTTCTCACTACATTCTTCACTAACTTCACCACCCTCATACACCATCATACCCTTGTCCCATTCGTACTATTCTATCTCACCATAAACGCATATATACATTTGCCACCATCATCTCCATTGAATTTGTCCGCAAATAAATAGACATTGTATATAGCATTCCACGCCCTTTTTACGTTGCACTTGAATGCGAATGGTGCATGTTGACGCCCGACAAAATTCACAATCTATCGCTCAATGACCCATCGGTTAAACGAAAGCCCGGAGAGAAAAAAACATGGATAAAAATAAAAATGGATGGCGAGAAAAAAAAAAAGTCAAAGGAATAGTCGGCAAAAAAAGCAGCGGATATACATTTGAAAAAAGTAAAAAAAAAAGAAGAAAAAATGAAAATGTAAATTGCCACGTTGCTGTTGTTAGTGACCCTCGACAATAATCCATGCAGTGAGAGAGAATGAGCTCGAGTGCTCATCGTATACAAAGGTTCGATGCTTGAACATTTCCAATAGCGACAATGACTCAATTCGCATATGCCAGAAGCAAAACGACACGTATTGGCATCTATGAAACAGAAAAAATACAAGATAAAAAATAAAAAATAAATAATAATAATAAATAAATAAAAATCAAATTCGAAATCGAAAAAATAAAAAATCAAACTACATTCAATTCAACTTTTGCCTCGTCACCTACACGCGCGAACCAATCAATTGCGCCTTCATTCGGCAATATGATGAATTTTAATAAAATTCACGCTCTCTCCACACTTCAACGATATTATTTTCATTTTTATTTCTCTTTTATCATTTTTTTTGTATTCTCTTTTTTTTTCATGACATTTCTCATCGAATACACACTCTCTATTATCCATATTGTAAATCAACATGTGAATAACCAGTTAACTAAATTTAATGGATCACTAAGTGAATTCATTGCACAACCTAAAAATAAATAGAATAATTTTTATTCATAACAACATTGATTTATGATGTTGCGACAATTGTATACGCGAATATACTGCAATTAAATTGGAATAATATCTCAACATCTTTCGAATTTTTTCCAAAAATAAATATACAGAATAGCAAATGTGAAAATCTAAAAATGATAATAATACAGTGTACGTAGGTATACAGAGCTGCAGTAAAAGGAGATTGACTATGACGACGATGGCTTGCGCTCAACTTTACTGGGGCCTCGAACGTGGTATGACTACGTGATTGTACCGCACAAGAGCGCGAATCCTCGGCATTTCACAATTTACCTAATGGCACGTTTCCGGAATTCTGATAGCTATTATCATCTTTGGAGTGAACCTCTCGCATTGCTCACTATTTTCATCTGAATAAACCTCCACTACAATTATGTGCATATACATTATAAGTCATATTATAGAAAAATATTCATTGAAAAGTATGCATATCCATTAATATTTTTTTTTATTTATCTTCATCAAGTAGTATTATGAGCAAATGATCAATTTAAGTTCCAACTCATATATATAAATATAAAACATTTAAACTTACATCGTTCATCTATATCTAATGCCACATACATCGATAATACTGTTGTGTAAATGTGTGTTTATATGAAGATAATAGATTGCGTGACTTCGTTATTCAATTTTATATTTACCAGTATGAAAAAAGGTGGTAAAACCCCTCGCATTTTTGTGCCGAACGCAATATTGAACGCACGAGGTTCGTTCGATTTCCAACAATATACTCATATCTAGTATATTCCTCCTTGAAATCTGTAGCACGAAAGCTATAGCAGTGTATATGCCATTGTGTGTGTGTGTGTGTGTGTGTGTGTGTGTGTTTGTGCGTTTATGACGAGGTCGGAAGTACTAGGGAGATCTTGACTGTCATGTGTATACAAAAATCATCCACTATATTTTCCTGTGCTTTCATTTTCATCTTCCTCTCCGCTGTGCAAACGACATTAAACGAAAAATCCAATCGCATATTCCGCTTCGTAATATTCCATTCATATATACATGTATAATGTGTATAAATATAGATATATACACTTGCATTTATATTTTTCAAAATGATGGAATGACTAGTGGCTTGGAGTATCGGAAAAATCGGAAAATTAAAAATAAATAGAAGCAAAACAAGAGAAAATATAATAAAAAAAAAATGGTGAACGGGATGTGCGCGAGGGGACGATGGAAATAAAAATTACCATTATTTAGATTGTTATCTTTTTATTCGTTTTATCTACTACGTTTTACTTCAAATATTTTTATTTTTGTTTTTAATTTCACGTTATTATTTTCGCAGATAACAATCACTCCAAATCAGTTTTGTAATCGCATAATATTTGTTATTTTTATTCGGTCCATTTGTAATAAACATGGACTGTGGAGTGGCAGCAAATAAAATATAAACATCAAAATACACATATAATAAAGATAAAAGTCGTAAAACGAATCGTGTGCGAATCGTAAAATCGTTATGGCAAAGTACATCACACTACACTAACACATTTATATATATATATATATATATATATATATATGTAATATACAAGTGCCCTTGTATAGAACATGTACATACGAATATAAATAGATAAATCACTTAGATATATAACATTGAAAATTTTCAATGGTTGAAGAGGAGACTGCGAGCATGAGGATAGATTCCGTTGGTATTTTCGTCAGTCTCTCTTTCTCTCTATCACCCTCTATCTCTCTCATTTCTTTCACTCCCGTGGTGGTGGTACTTCACCTCACACATATCCCCTCACAACCAACCATATAAGTACCAAACTCATATATTTCAGAATGGGTAGCAGTAACTAACAATTCGTAGTTTGCGGGCCGCGCGCTATATTTTCGTCAGTTCATTCCCAAAGGCACAGTGAAACCCACCAATTTATCGTCGACCTGCGCTTCACCGCGCGCCATTTGGGATGTTCGAAATTCTTACTCAACCCAAGCACCACTCACCGTCCTCCCTGCCATTTAAATCGACCGTCAATTTATCGTCATATATATACAACTTAATACCAATTCTAATAAATCATTAATTATACAATCATATTATATACCATACTGAAGATATATAAACTATTATTATCATTATCATCATTTCAAAATTACAATATCCCATTTTACTCAATGATTTATAGAAATAATTGTAATGCTGACATTCTCCGATGTGCATGAGACTGAGACAAATCGCAAGAACTGTCACAAATATAATTAATCTTTCATCTAACATAGATTCTACATATTTATAGAAACAATAAAATTTCATAAATCCGTAATATGAACAGTTCAATATAACACAAAATTCACTCGCAATATAACTGTCATTAGCAATTTATACATTAAAATTACTTAAATAGATCAATCCAAAATGGTTACCGACATTTCTAAATATAAATCAGCAATTTCCAATTAAATAGCATGTGAATCATACCTTGATATATATATATATATAATTGCAGTACACGTGGATATTGCATGACAGTATATTTTGTGAAATGCATATCATATATACCAGGAAGCCAATACATGATAATGACGCTGTAATACTGACAACATATACATATGATTCAACCACACCACGAATTGAACGCACGTTTTCAACGTCATGAGTCGCATACACATATCCTTCACACAAACACATATGTACCCGCAAATATATATATATATATATATATATATATATATATATATATGAGTGTGTGCGTATGTGTGTGTGTGTATATTTAGTTAAATATAAGTGTAGGTAGCGATTTGTGCTTGCACACGAATACCATGGAATACATAGCTGTCGACGAGGAAGAGAGGTAATAATCCTGGTCAGCTATGGCAGGATATCCCGTGCACGTGCACACACGTAGAAACTACTACAAGAGGGATAAAGGTCGTGCGGCGCCGTGAGTCGCGTCGCGTCGCGTGATAGTCCGCAGTGCAGACGTTCAACACGAGCCAAACGCGAAAGCAGTTGTGGCACCGCCTGCACAACCCAAGAATAATGCCAGCTATACCATCCAAAACTATCCTCTCCTCTCCACCCTCATCACATATCCTTCTCCCTCAGTCACTACTCGCGTCTCCATCTCGCTTCCTCCCTCTCTCTCTCTCTGTTGAATTCTCCATATATTCCTAATGCTAACTTTATCCCATAGTGAACAAGTAACTCCATTTGGAATCCCGTTGAAATCGCCCACCGAGGAATTGGATAGGTGCAAAACGCCAAAAGAAATTGAGCCATTTTATGCTAATTGCCGACACTCAATTACACTGTGAATTTATATATATATATATATATATATGTATATATATATATGGGGTGTGTGTGTGTGTGTGTATATAGGAAGTGTGGCGGAACAAGCGGAAAGTATTATTCGCCAGTGCGCGTACACGACGTGTTGGTGGATGATATATATTTTGAGAAACGAGTCCAGTTACCGATTCAATGCGAATAGAAAGTGGAAGGTATATGGAGCGATGAGGCATCACACTCGTTGCCTGTCCGATGGAATAAATTTATCTCGTATTCTGCAATTTCTCCAAAGGCTCTTTACTCCGTACTACTCGATTGATAGATACATATATATATTTATATATATGCACTTTCTCATTCTGTGTTTACATCCCATGTGGGTTTTTCGTCTTGTTTCTATCTTCAATATATCTCTATCAGGATTCCTCCATTCGCCTTCTTGACGGTTCATTCATTTTTTGCAATATATAATTCGTCTATTGTACAATGAATCAATCATAAATCTATCTATCAATTTTCACCACTGAATACATATTGACTGAATCAATGGCGGTAAATTGATATTTATATTGATGCTTTCACATATTGGTGTGTAAATGAGCTGTCAAAATTTCACCATCAACTCTAATCATTTTTTCCCGTATATTATTTTAGTATTTCTATTTTTATATACGTATTTCGATAAAAATATTTATTTTTCTCTTATTTGTCTATACTCCCTCACTTGGAATTGTGAATGAACTTTGGAATGGGTATATTTACAAATAAAATTCACGAATACTATAGAAACATTAATGTTGAGGGGGAGCGAGTGTGTATATAATACACTTGTGGTTGAATGTAAATACAAATAAAAAAATATAAAACATATTGCCACCGTATGGTACATATATATGACTGAAATTACTTTATAAGAGAGCTATTGAGGATAAAATTCAAATGTTGAACCATCCAATGCAGCACTCACACACAAAATCGACGCATCATATATGTATATAGACAGATATTGATCATAAAGTTCTTACTACAGTTTTTTTGAGTACTGCGAAAATTTATTGACTCATTAACTGCACGCGTTGCATTTTTTATTTTGATATATTTTTTTTTGTTTTTCATATTTTCCTAGTGAGCATATTCACTATGAAATATATAGTTCATACGATTTCATTTTTATTTTTATTATTTTTGTTTTTTTTTTTCCTTTTGTTTTGAGAAATGTGGTAAAACAATTTAATTTGATTTTAAGAAGTAGGTTAATTGCACCTTGAATAAATACTACCATCAATATTCAATATAATGAATAAATATAATATATTGATAAAATAAATACAATATGGGAAATCATAAATACATTAGTGAATCTGCCATTCTATACAAAATTTTTTAATGTAAAGTATTTATATATATTGAATAAACGAATGGCATAATTCATATATGGCGACGAGTAATTAGTCGCTGCTGCTGAGAGAGATGTATACAACAAAAACTATATAAATAGAAAAAAATATTATTAAAAACGACATTCTGCTCTCTGCAGCCACCATGTCTTTGGTAACGTCAAGTAAAATTTTCCTCATGTCAGTATTATATTAAATTAAATTCCACGTTGGAAAATGTACAATATATATATATTTTGTTTTGATGTTTATGCAAAGCATGGTGTGAGACTGCGCCCTAGCGATATTTTTTGCTCTTCAATACTTACCAACGGAAAATTATGTATATTTTACTGCTTTGAATTTTCGTTATAGCAGTAGCTTGTGCGTTGTATGTTATAGCAAACCATTCAACACGCGCCTGCGCACATATATTCTTTATTTTGTTTTTTCACCTTCAGCTTCATTGCCGTGGCGCGCGCGTCTGTCAAATCATAAATCTTTGTAAGTATATTTGCATCGTGCGCTCGTACTAAATGAAATAAGGTCATGCGCTTTTCGCCCATTTTAATCTCTTCGACTTACCTAAACCTATATATATATATATATGCAATTTTTTACCTTTGATTTTTATTTTTGACCTTATTCCTTTTTTATCCTCGTCCCCGTCCTGATCCCGCTTTCTCTCACACGACGAATTACCAACGCGGAGCAATTACACCAAGAGTTATTAGGAACTCGTTTCATTTTGAAACGAGGTCATGTTTTCTTTGTTTTATTTATTTTTTATTATTTCAAATATGTAGAAAAAATATCTGGAGCAACGTGTTTACTCGCGGTAAATTAATTACAAATTTTTCACGTGCGTATACCACTAACCGTTAGTTGAACTCTATATTCACTCTTGTTCGCATATATACCCATAAATACTTGCGAATTTTTCGTATATTTACTGCAAAATACATCGATATACACACACGTACATTTCAACATATATATATATATATATATAACTCAAATCATTAATTTATATTTGCTAGTATTCCATTGGCTCAGCTGTAATTGAATTTAAATTTTGTATTTTCCTACACGAGTATTGATCAATTTTGATAAATTAATCAATTTCCCAAATAGCGCTGTAGTTCGTGGTATAAATAAACATAAATGAGTTAATTAAATTGTCGTTAAAAACCCCTTGTGTTATATGTGTCAATCAACATGTATCCTTTTTCATTACATACACACGTCGGTTAATGACCTACATACATACATTTATTGATACACGTACAATATATATATATATATTGTCTTTTTATATACATGCATATTGCGACTTCAATATACACGAATGTAATCAAAAACTTTTGAACAGTACAGCTGTACTTCCGGCTAATATCCGTATGGCCAATGGCGTAGAGACGGTTCTGCGGTGTGACAATTTCCAATCAGCCCACGGAAATGGCACAAGCGCTATTATATTTCGCGCTGGTGTATTACGACACCATGATAGTATAGCGGCCGTTATCAGCCGTCTCAGACGGATATGAGATTCTTGTGGGTGGTGCCGACGAAATGGCGCGTCTCAGGTCGCCCACGTTGAATTATTCTCGTCCACGGATATTGTAATCTTAATCGCCAGCTCTCTCGGTCTTACTCATTTTTCCTCCTGTCCTCTCACACCCACCCTCACTGAATCTAAATCGATCTTACATATATACATATAAATGTGCACGCAAGAATATGAATGTATTGTATATAAGTGATGTTTAGAAGATCACAAGTAAGTGAGAACAATTCTCTGTAAAATATACATGATTATTCCTATTATATTTCATGTTAAATCTATTGACATTCTACGATGCTTGTATATTGAAAAATTCATGTTTGTATGCATTTCAAATATTTGCCATTTATATATCATCGATACATTTTCTTATCGATATGAAAATAGTTTCGATTGTGTGTTTGGCAAATATGAATACTTAAATAACTGGTCAAATGTCACATCGATATAAATTTATATATATCTATATGCATTATGAGATATTCTAGAGAACTTTCCAAATATATCGGTATGAAATGATTATTATACAAATGATTTATTTTATCGGATGAAAACAAAATGCGGTCAAATGAATTCACGTGAAAATTCCACGCTAGACATCTTTTGAGTGTGATGGGACTACGAGAGGAAATTGCTTGGCGTTGGTATAACACCCCTCCAACCGCCAATTCATACAAACACGAACACGTGGAGTGAAGAGAAAATGAAAGGTGATAGAAAGGACGAAAATGTTAAAAGGGTAGTGGCAGAATGGGGAATAATTAAACTCAGTAATGTCTCAGGCATTAGAACAGATGATGACATCGTCAAATCCTCATGCCAGTAGAAATTTGTCCTCGTCGTTCGTTCATCGTCATAGTCGTAGTCGTCGTAATCGTGATCGGTTGAGTCGTTGAGCTCCTTTGCGTCAATGTGAATGTGTCGTTAACGATATTGCCCTCGTTATGTTTACAACTTTACGTCTCTACTGTGACACTGCGACCTCCATCGCATATAACTGTACTATTTGCTATTAATTGCTAAAACAAAAATTATGTTCAATAGGAAAATGTTACGGTGAATTTATATAGAATAATTATTTGATATTCAATTGTAGGTATAGGAGAATTTATCTATGAACGTAATCAAGTATAGGAATATTAATTAATTTCGATTCAGTTATGGCGGAATGTTATACAGTCGATTATATTGCAATATGTGAAAGTACCATTCGCGATTCAAGTCATTTCTTCTTAATATATAAGACACGCGTGGAATTTCATTAGAGCCTCTATGTTCATTCTCATGACTCATGACACGATGAATATTCCTGTATATGGTCTTCCTTCTAAAAACGTATCTCCACCATATTATTATTATTATTATTATTATATATAAATGTGTGTGTAGATTTGCTGATATGTTTTATTATCAAGTCAAAACACTGTACATATTTATAATTAATTACCATAATGAAATTAAATATACGAGAAAATACGAGACAATTGGTGAAATAATGGTATAAAAAATAGGGAGAATATTTTATTGATATTGTGCTTGAAAGATGCCGTGTATGTAGAATAAATTTCGAAATTAATGTAAACATTGTTGTGTAGCTCGTGGGGGAAGTCCACGCGGATTTGTTTAAAAGAATCTTTCATGCGGTAAGAAATAAAAATGTGTGGAACCAAGTAGTATTCAATGAATTTACTTTTGTCTTATAGCGATATAATAAATTGAAATGTAACAATAAAAATTCAGTCGCGCCGTGCGATACAACGAGAGAAAAAATAAAAAATCCAAATAGATAAAGTTACGTGGATAAACACTTTTTTACCGTTTATTTAATATTTTTTTTTTTTTTTTTTTTGTTGTTTTTCCTGTTATATTTCTTTTTGAAACGAGAAAGTTTTATACGAACAGTTGGTGGATCGTGCGCACTCTCGTGAACTCTCCTACTTCATACTATGTACTCCCTGAACATATACACACACACACATATATATACATATATATATTTTTTTTAAAGGCAAAAGTGTGGTACCCGCTGTATATACTCGTCGCATCGCTGACTCGTTCGTTGGAAAATCGCCTTGGAACTCTGTCGCAGTCTCACCAACATACAATGAAGAAAGAATCGTCCTCTCGATATATATCTGCGGTACACATCTGAAAATGTACATATCTATATATATATGTATGTATGTATGTATGTATGTATGTATGTATGTATGTATGTACACTATATGAAAGCAACGTAGTAGTCTGTGTCAGCGATCAAGAAGACAGTATGAGGGCGCTTTACAAAATAACGTATTCGCCGTGAATCGAAACATTATGCGAAACCCTCCTTTGCGCGAGGAAGTTTTGCAAATTTTCCGCAAAGGGCTTTCATTGTGAGAGCACTGCGAATATCAACGTAAAAGTTACGCATAGCTTCTTGACATTTCCATTCTCCTGCTTCTTCCCTTTTTCTTATATACTTTTATATACTCCTCACTATTTATATGCTATATGCCTTCATCTCAAACATTCATATATATATATATATATATATATCTAAGGAGCTAACAAATATGCGCGTTACTGCAAGTTCCGCTGTATGCAGTAGGAAATAAAAAATCGGAAAACGCCAAATATTCTAGTCACAAAAATGAAAGGAAAAAAAAAATTAATGAAAACACACACAAGAAAAATGAAGAAAAATGAAAAACAAAATTAGAGGAAACTTTATGTAAAAAAAAAACGAAATAAAAAGAAAAACGTTTCGAACTCTCTGCATTGGTAATTAACGCGATCCTCTTGGCCCTGGATCCGACAGGCAATTTCGATGCTCTTTGTTAGTCTCGCCTTTCGTCGCGCACACCGACGAATTCCCAATTCGAATTTAAACTAACTGGGTTGTTAAACGCCCCGCGAGTCTCACAGTTTGGTCATTGCATTCTTTCTGTATATATACATCAATATATTGTAAATATATGTATGTATATATACAACTGGTTCAATTCTTCAATCGCTCATTCTCTCTATACATTCACACACACACACACACACACATAATCTTTTTTGCGATCTGTATTTGTATCTCTACCATTCTCTGTTTATTGCCGCCAATCTACTACCAATCTATTTCTACTTTACTCTACATGTCACATTCGCACTAATTCCCATACAGTAGGTTACAAAATTATTCAAAACTTCTATACGATACCATCCCACGTGTGAAAACTAAAGCACATAACAATGCAACACATGCATATAGATAAAGACTATACGCAAATGCACTCCAATATTTTCTATTTCAATTCGTAATTGAACAATATTTTCTATAAATCTATTAAAAAGTGTGAAAATTTGTTTACTATCTTAATCATAAACCCGGCTGTATGTACCAATCGTACAAAAAAAAATGATAAATAATTATTTTTAGCTCATCATCACTCACATTGCTATACAATCTGTAATTAATAAACAGTATCTCATTCATTCATTCATTTATTCATTTATTTGTACAATTAATTTTCAGAAAATTGAAGGCACATCACACACAAACATTGAAGCCACGAGTACGATAATAATAATAATAAAATAAATGAGCTTTCACTTTGATGCACTTCATTGCGGGAAATATTATTATCCAGCTTGTTTGCCTCTTGCGCGTTACGTCACTGGGGGTTCAGAGCTCTTGCGTCTTAATTAGCCTGTCGCTCGTGAAAACTTGGTCAGAAGAAAGTTGAGGGGCAAAAAGTTGAAAAAACGGATGAATGCAGAGCCATTGCACAGTGTGCAGCATACAGTAGAATGAGAGACTGCTCGCAAAAGGAAACATTAGACGGAGAAAAAATAAAGTGAAAAAACAAAAGACGAAAAAATTTAAAACAAAAAAAAAGAAAATGAATACTTTCACGCATTTTATACTTGTATTCACGTCATTTTACGTTGGAATCTTTTATTTTTCCGCATTTGTCTAAATTCTTTGCTTTTTTATATACGTATGGAAACGTTCATTATACTTATATGTATAATATACAATGATATTGTGATTAAAATGTTTCCAATTAAATAATCGCAAAGGGTTTGATCGTTTAAAGACAATTGAATATGTTATTACACACATTTTAATATAAAATTGATATTTAAAATGGTAGCTGTATTGACTCGGTTTTATTTAATATCTGTGAAAGAAACAATAGATACGGGCATACATATATGAAACAACTTTGAGTGAAAACAGGAACTTTCCAGAGTAAGCAAGTTCATCATAAATTTGAGTTCTCCACGAAAAAAAAAAATGAAAAAGTGAATAAGGTGAATTTCTCAAGCGGTTTAATTTATATCCACAACTACTAAACCACAAGTGGCACAATCGAGGCGAATTTCATACTGACGACATTGAGACTAAAGAAACACACAACGATTTTACTTTCTGTATAATATGTTCCTCTAATCCTGTATAAGCACCCGTGTGCAAGCGTTGCCAACGCAACGAAGCGTATTTTGTGAGAAATAGCACAAGAGGTGATAACAATATAATTTTGTTGCGATCGCATCATAATTTTCAGTTGCCAGCAACATAAATGGCGAATTCAATCAATAAATAATAAGAAAAAAATATAAAAAAATAGAAATGTCCTTATATACCTATTCCATTTAATTGAATATATTTGATAATGCAATAAAGTAAATCTGATTTGAAATAAACTGCCAAAGTACCTAACGCACATCACTTTGTTGTAATGCAATTGATTTAATACACGAGTTTTGTCACACGTGTGCTTAACAACACAAAGCAAAATAAAGAGAGGCGACAGTGAATAAAAATAAAAGAGGAAAAAAAAAAGGACAGAAAATACATAGTCTTAACGTCTCAGAAATTGTGAAGGTATATCTCTGATCTCAGTATCTGATTTCCCAACGGATCTATCGATCGGTATAGTTATGTAACGCAGCAGCGGCGGTAGTGCCTCGTTAAATTCATGCCAAAGCACATTCTATGATCAGTGGAGCAAAACTTGGCGAGTGATACTCCTGGGGCGACGGCTGTCCCAATGTCTCATATTAGAGATGAAACATAGCACTTGAAATTACTGATTGGCAGAAGCTTTCATCATGTTCTACTTCACAATGTATGAATTATCCATAATAATGATAAATTACCACACATATACATAAATAATATATAGTTAAATAAATATATACACAATAATTAACCATTATAAATCATTTAATTGTCTTTTGCGTATACACTAATATATACAACATCAAATACGTTAATTCATGCTCTATCATTATTCACATTTACATTCAAATTTCACACGTGCAATTCCTAATTAACCCACTCAAACTCGCTTCAAGTTCTAGTCGCAATGCTTAACTTTGTCGCTAATTGATGGCATCATTACTGTATGTATGAATGTATATCCATATATATATGTATATATATATATATGACTAAAGAGACACAGATGCAAGAGATAGAGAGAGCGTGTGCAAATACGATTGGTACAGGTCACTACTGCTATATACATATCAAATTCTCCATCCACCGAGCATATTGTACACTTGCATATATATTCATACACCCATATGTCTATCTAGCAGACAAACTCATTCTCCAAGATATTCGACAATTTCCAACCCAATGGATCATCCATTATTCTCAAGGATTCAAGTCCACTCTTCCTGCATCACTTGCTCAAGTGAATATCGTATTGCCTTCTTGCCGTACCCTTCCAAGTGGATGAATGCATCTATATATACATATATATATATATATATATGTATGAATATATAGATGAGTGAACTATATTGCTACATAGACACTTGAGTTTCTCCATATGAGTTAGTCTATATTCCTGTTATATTTTAAAAAATATAGAAACTACAAATTTTTGTATATATAGTGGAAGATGTCATATAATTCATTGGATGTCGAAGAAGTTGGGTGTATCAAGAGCGAATACGATTGTACATGGTAAAGTGTATTTGGTCTTGCACCACTGTACCTACTCTATATCAAACTGTATCCGCACTATAGACTTTTAAGGCATCTTGGAAACCGGAAAGTTTTCAATGTTATAGAAGTCTTTCTTGTGTATTGACAAAACCAAAAAGTTTTGTTCAACTGACGAGTGAATGCAAATAACTTGTCGACCCATACTCACTGTTAAAGATAACCAGAAAATCTATATATTTACGTGTAAGACAGGGTAAACAGTAAAGTCATAGTGAAACTATGTGAAGACGTCAAGCCCAGAAGAATAGTCACTTCGTGAAGGCTTGATCTGAGCGTTTGAATGGTAAACTCCTTTAACAAAGAGGCATTCTCACGTGTTTTACCTCTCAGCCACTTTCCCCGAAATATTTCGCCAAGTTCCGCGTGCTCTCTCGAACATAAATTATGTCTGCCTTGCGGTTTTAACCTGTCATTTCACCAACTGACATAGGTACAAATACTTGTGTGCCAACTGTAGACATGTGTACGCGTGTATTTACTGACGTGTATGTATACGTAAATAATTTTCAATTCGTTGACGGTAACATGTGACTTGATAACTAATGGTTCATTTTGCCAACACACATTTTTACTACTTTTTTCTTTTTCATTCTGTTTTATGCTTGGAATAGTGACAACGCACGTATACGCACATACACACACACACACACACGTACGTTGACACAGGTGCGAGTGCATATGTCAATGCGGTTCAATATAAAGCATGTATGTGTCTCGTGTGTTATATGAAATTGCTATATCTGGGTCGTTGCATTTCTGAGAGGATGAAAACACAATGCACAATAGTAAAATGAGTGTGCTTACACCTACGGCACTGATTCACATACAGTTGTTATACACTGTATTGTATAGTGATGTATTAAACAGTGCAAAATAAGAGAGTGTTTAGTAAGGTTGAAATATAAATGAATATGTCATCGCCTGGAGAGTCAGCAGAAGTGCTATACCACCAACGAATGATAGTCAAGATTAATGGATAAGTGACCTTCGCTACTGCACATTATGATAACTGACATTGTGTGTATACCAACATATACAACTGAATAGGAATATAATAATTAACTCGTCGATAATACAATGAGTCTTGGCGTTGATTAAATACTAAGCAAATACAATATATCTGTCAATGTATTTTTAATGTAAAAAATAGAAGGTAAAATTGAATGTTTTATTATATATTTTTTTTTCTTTTAATTTTAAAACTGTTGTTTAAATGAAGTTTAGCAATGTGAAGGAGGAAGAGAGATGGGGACAGAGAGTGAATGTTTCGTCGAGGGAATCAACGAGTGCGAAGTGTGCTAATTTATTACGACGTCTTTTGTCAACAGCTTTGGAGTGAAATAGTGGTAGTATTAGTAGCAGTAGTAGTAGTAGTAGTAGTAGGTACTAGTAAAAGTAAGAGTAGTGTGAAACAATCATGAAAATGAGTCTTGTTCAATGCAATGTGAGAGAAACAGAAATATGTTACAAAGTGAATGAAAAAGTGTGCGCAGTACCGACTCGATTTCTCAAATCTTTTTTTATTTTTGTTTCTACTTTTCTTCCCAAGATTTCACGTCTGGTATATAAAGTTGAAATGTCGGTATTTTACGACTCTTAAGGGTTACGCACGCGCATATCTTTCTTTTACAGACTCTTTAGATTGTAGAAAAGGAAAGATACAGAATTAAAGAGAGACGAGGGAGATGGGAGACAGCAGGCGAGCTAGAGAGAAGCGTAAATATAGCAATAGCAAAGTTGGCCTTCCACAACTACCGCTAACTTTACGACCCAGAAACTTGGTGGATGTGAATGGATTAGTAAACTGGAACAGACATTTTCCCATGACATAAATATGAATTGAAACAAAAGAATATACAAAAATATACAAATAAAACATGACACAAAATGGAAAAAAAAATTAGTTTTTAAATGTTGCGGCCAAATTATATTTCTACTTTCATCGCCGTTCACCACTTCTGACATCCTCTTTGTTATATATTACCAACAAAATTAGCAATAAATCCAATAAACATCGGGAATTATATAAGGCAATTTAAATTTCGGTATATATATTTTGTTCATTAATCAATCTCAATTTATATAGACACAATTTGGATTAATTATCCGTCAATGTCTTCCTCTATTTCATAAACTAAATTGCTATTAAATTCTCAACACCACAAGTGTAAAGGACATACCCGATTAAATATATTGGTTCCATTTGGCAAAATCCATAGATGGATGGAAACTCTCGTGTAAAGTAACACCGAGAGAACAGCTATTACGTGTAACAGCAGTTCTACATACACATTATACACACACACACACACACACACACACGTATATATATATACACATTTTCACGTAGCTCAATGTGCACTATACGCGTAGCGATCTCATCGTGACGTTCTCGAAAATCCGCTTATACCGGGTTCGCGGTTCGTAATTAAATTCAGCCGTGCGAGAGCCAATGGACAACTCACGAGTAATATCGACATGAGATTAAATCCGTGTAGGTCTCACCAACAGCAGACCATATGCACTTTTTTCGTTCACTTTATATGCGATACTGTGATAAAATGTAAATGATGATAAAGAGGAAGAAGAAAAAAAAAAGTGAGTAAAAAAAAAACAAAATTTCCAACAATGATAAGTATTTGAAATGTCCCCATTGAAAATTGTCAAAACGACCGCAGTATGGCATCTTTCACCTTGAGAGATGTGTCTCACTCATAGTTATATAGCAATATAAGAAGCGTGCAGATAAGGAAAAAAAGTGCTCTCAGATATAGAGGAGACAGGGTTGTATATAAAGATGACAACGATTTGAGGGAATGAACGGACATGAACGCGCACGCGTCACTCTTGTAAAAGAATCGAGGGCAAAAAAAAAGCGTCTTGCACGTGGGATATATACTCGTTGTATGAGATAACTTCCAAAAGGTTAGTTGGATGTTGCCATTTCTGAAGCAACCATGAAAGACGCATGGCCACGTGCGCCTGTGGGACGATAAATCTAAAGTAGAGGGAAAGAAAAAATAATAATAATAATGTTTTAAGACACAGTGAAATGTATGAGCAAACAGAATGGAAAAACATTTCTGTGGTAGACGTGAACTTAATTGTACTTATATTTTTTTTTATTTACGCTGACATTATACCACTTTGATATTTTTATTGACACAAAGGGAGTTCCATTGACTTTATTGTATATAGAGCAAAAACAGAATGACTGTGTTGAAACATCTACGATATTGTGTAGATTTATATACATCATTGGCGATGTCATATTTTTACATTTATATGAGACCTTGCACATCAGGTACTAGAAATACATATGTACAAAATTTAATGAAAATATGTACATATATGTATACTTATATGCGACACCATATGCACAATATCATATAGGGAAAATTTCTACCTCACAATTTTTTTTTATGTAGTGACACAACGTGTTTCCGTACCGCCCATCGGTATATCTAAAAATACATCGTGGAAATTTGATTTTTACCCACAGATTTTTCTCTGGCTCAACAGCATTGAGGAAAAGATGTGATGAGAGACATGGAGATTTATCATCATTCATGTATAGGAGATTATGAATGAATAAATAAAAAAAAAAGCATGTATGATACTATCACTAGTTTTATTTGAGTGGTAAATGTTTATTTCATCACTAAATAAATACATTTTTATTTTTTATTTTTATTTTTTTAATGAAATAAATAACTCGGCAGAGACAATTTACTCGAGGATTTTTATATAATGTGATAAAAAAATATTATTTGGGTTTGCAAACCAATTATTTTTTTTGCACTTCACTTTGACATTGATATCTGGCTCTTATTGAGTTTGAACAATTGATGGAGTGGATTTATTTTTTTTTTATTCGTTCTCATGATCAACTCCTATACTCGACTATCGATCTACTCGATTAAACGCTCATCCACTTTACCGAACATTGATATGGATATATATAACCGTTGGGCAAAGTCAAACAAATCTTCCCTAGACCAATATGTCATTCTTGAAGCACCCCAGATATTGCAAGTTTGCAGCGTGTGTATATATATATATAGTTTGTGACACAATTGTGCCATTGGATACATAAATAAAAACGAATATTTAGATAAATGAAAAAGAAGAAAAAAAATAAAATTGAATGGAATACGAACAAGTTTGTAAGATTAAAAAAAATTATATTGAAAAATTATATTACCAAATATTAGAATTCCTGGGTATAGTGATTAGATAGATTGAATGTCATTTGAGAGATACTACAGAATATTACCATAATATTGTAACAACGTTCTCGCTGAATTTTCCAAGTAAAAGTGTTTTCCCTAAGACCTTAATATTTTATGAAAAATTATACTTTTAAATAAGAATATTAAAAAAAAAAAAATTCAGTGAAACGGAGACGCCATAATCAAGAATGCTAATTCATTTCAAACCAATACCTGCTATATGTACACCATATTTTTGCACAAGAAAAGAAAAAAAAATACTGAAAATGACATGTGATAGTCGACACAATTAAATTATGTACAATGAACACATAATTCTCTATATAATTTTGCAATTTTTGCAACTTTATAAAGCAGTATTATGATAAACACACTGAAAACAATATACTCACTTTTACAAAAAAATAAATTAATGAAAAAAACATTTCAAATGTCAAAATTGATATTGAAATTTATTGTTTAATAAAATGGTCGCGAAGTATTGGCTCTATCTCAAATGAAAAACATGAAGAAGAAATAAACAAAAAGAAGTATGAATGGGGACTGTGATAGGAAATACCCACGAGAAAAAGATAGCTTCAGGGTGGGCTTTATCTCCAATAATGCCAACTATACTACGCGGCAAAATTTGACCAAGTTAAATTGCCTCGAAGGCTAAAAGTTTGTAAAGGAGAAAAATAGCTGCATCACTCGAACTTCATTCGACCAAGCGAACGCTGCCCCGGGGCGCACGTGCAATCCCAAGAAATATCAGTGAGTTTCGCTAATTGAATTCGACGTTACAATCAAAACCTATATCTGTATATGAAAAAATATATATATATATAAATACATATATATTTGTTGCGTATAAAAAATAAACAACTTTACGTTGTGTATTTAATATAACTGTAGACAATTGAAACGGAAGAAAAAAATTCTACCCATATTTTTTTATTTCAATACATTTTTCTACAATAAAAAAAAAACAACCCTCTATTCTAGCATAAACCAATCAATTTGAATATATATATATATATATATATGTAGATAGTAAAATCTTGTTGGTTGTCTATTTGCATTATGGAAGAAGAAAAAAAATTAAAAACACGAATCCGGTATAATAATTTATCATCTCGTTTTAGGAGTGTGCTCACTACTCATATATATATATATATATAGGTGTATATATATATATATATATAGGTCAACATACAGCTCATGGAAGTATTATCGGCGCGATGAATTTATACAAAAAGTGGAGAGGAATTATGCGGATTTGCAATGGGAGGAGTCAACACACAGTGATATGGAAATAGAACAATAAAAAAAAAAATAATAAAAAACCCACCAGCAAAATCATGTCGGCCCCCGGTGTATAGTGATCTGTTTTTTTTTTATCTATTATTTTCACCACCCTTTCTACCACTTCAACCCTCTCCTTCTTTTCTCTGGCTCTACCTACGTATACACAGCTGACATTAGGCAGTACAGGGCGCATCGTTATCAAAACTAAAGAGGAAAACTCGTTGAATCGTAAATTCTCACCTTGGCTATTCTGCACATCCCTTTCAATTCTCTCTTTTGCCTTTGGTTTTTATCTCACTTTCATGTTCTCTCTCTCTCACCCTCGCTCTCTCCCTCTTTCTCTCTTCCCCATCCTGCCATTAGCGCCATAAATGAATTTAACTTGACATCACGGTTTATCAAATTTCAATATGATACACAACCAAGGAAACGTTCCACCGTGATTTTGTACACCGATGAATATTCATTCGATCTAAACACAGCGATGGCGCCGAGTGGCCTCCAAGCATGTACTTTACTATCGCTTACGATGATGCACGACTCGCGTGCAATACCGCAGTCTCTTTGCAACCCAGCCACCTATATAACCTCGTGGGTGTCTCATCGTATACACTCCTTGATGCTTGTACACACTCGTTCTGATATAACACACAACTATACTGTACTATCAACTCATGAAAAATTGAATATTACTGGGCGTACATGTAATTGAAACAGTTGTGAATTAATTTTTAAATTCATTTTGTATAAAAAAACAAAAGATTCCACTTTTATAGAATTTATTCTGTTTATGAATATTTCATTACACAGTATATTTAATATGATTTACAATTTTCAGTTTATTTTTGTTTTACTCAACGGAAACTCTTAAGAGTTTCTATATATATATATATATGTTGATGAATGTTTGTACAAACTAGTTATTGTGATTAAATGTTAGCCATTTTATATATGCAATTTTACAGAATGAATGTGTATAACTACATAGACATATATATATGAGTTGTAAAACAAAATGAAGAGAAGTTAATGAGCGCGACGAAAACTATTTTGTCGTAAATCAAATACTAACTACACTCGCGGAGTGTCAAATAAACCGAAAAAAAAAAAAAAAAGATTTACGAACTTGGAACTACACATGGTACAAGTCGGTATAAATATATATAATATAATACAGTACAACATTACTCTCATCCATACATATGTACAGATATATATATATTTAAATAGGACTCGTATGTCAGTCGTAATATAAAAGCTGAGGTTTACTTGGAAACCCAACGTCATTTGACGTCACACGCAACATTAAATTTTCACGATGGGCTGCAATATGTTTGGGTATATATATATATATATATATGTATATTACAACAAAGAACACAGAACTCTAGTGTGTGCCATATGTCGCATAACTAAATCCCAAATATCGCTATATATTTACATTTATATATATCGTATATTTTATAATATGATTCACCTGATGGAGAATATAAAAAAAATGTACGAAAATAAATCATTATTTTTCTTTGTGTGCACTTTTTATTGTTCATGGCATCACAAACATTTGGATGACTAAATAACCACCGATAAAGCTGTATCATATATAGATATTCGTACAGTAACACAAAAAAGTGTGAGGAAGAGTGCGGATTAACGCACAAGCCAATGATCCTTGTATGCATATCGACTATGTACAGATAAACTACCTTTGTCAGTGAACATTTCTATTTTTTTGTGATCCGCCCACATATAACCGTCGTATGTCAACCGTTAATATGTGAAGTATTCACGTTAAACTGTTGCAATAGTACAGATTGAAATTGGGTAAATTAATATTGATAAATAAATAATCGGGACATATATTTACAATAAATATATATTCGATGGATGTTGCTATCTATTTCTGTTTTCAGGCTAAATTTGTTACTCACATTAATAAAGTCCAAAAATCAATGAAAAAAATTTATATTTATATTGATTTATTAATAACTATTGAGGATATGTCAATATGCCGATAATATTTATGCATGTGCACGTTTTTAGAATACATGACCAAATATCTGTGTCTCAGCACAATGTTATTATCGTTAAGTGTGCCAGCGAGTATAAAATATGAACATTAAAAACAGTGTATAATAAATAGCGAAGCTGTGAACCGTGTGCAAGTGTCCACGGACTATTGTGAATATTTTCAAAATTCATGCTCATTGAGTTGGCGGAGGAACACACATACACGTACAGTTCTATGCAGCTTGTATATGTATAATGCAATTGAATGTAATGATGTTTACTGCGTACACATCCACACACTTGTACATTTTCATATTATCGAAAATGGGCGTTGCCCAAAATTGTCGATTATTCGATGACACATGAATACACATACAGGATATCTTTTATGGACGATCATTTTCCCCACAAGCAAAATAATCTGTTAGATTATAATTTGGATACCAGCCAAATGAACTGTCATTGACGATCAAATTCATTGTGAATCCAGTAGACTATCTCGTATGAGTTAAAAATTATGATGAAGAAAAATAATGAAAGAAAACAACAATGGATTTATAAATTAAAATATTTTATAAATATTCGATTATTTAATTGTCAAATTTTGATTGGATTTTTTTGTTACCTTCAACAATACCCACAAGCAATTTGTTCCAATGAATATTGTTGATTGCTATTATTTGAAATTGAAATGAAATGAACTGAGAAGCAAAAAAAAAAGTGACGAGAGAAACGAGAAAAAATTGAAAGAAAATAAAAAAACAAACTGTACAAACATTTTATATAATCCGTTTGACACACAATAACTGCCTTCATTGTCAACCAACCCATAGGATATTCAACAACCGCGGCAATCTATCCAATCGAATATCCAACGAGCTGCGCTCAATGGGTTGGCCCCGATCAAAAGCCCCCGCATGGCGCAGGACCTCTGGATGATGGCATTAATTGAATCGACTATCGGACGTGGCGTGCTCCGCGTTATTCTATTACCGAAGCAGCCATTGTCTTCCGTGGTTTATAGTCTGACTACCGGCCGCCCCCTTTTCAAACATATACACACACATATATATATACCGTGTGCTCACCACCCCGCTGAACCTTTTGCGTCACATCCGGCCACACGGTTATTCAACCGTAGACCAAAATACATCGTTGCCCCAGAGTAGATAGGAGAGAGCTAAATTTTACAATCGGTGACGATTTTGTGGCCATTTTATGTCACCAAACATTATCAACGCCGGACAGGTAACGATGACAAATAGTTTTCAATTTAAAATTACATACTAACACTAAAATAGAAAATATACGAATGTATAATTATTGGTTAATTTCGTCTTCACTCTATTAATTTCTCGCGTCAAAAATGAATCGCTCGCGAATTTATAAACCCTCGAAATTATTTCAATTCAATTGAATTTAAATTAGCGAACGGTATTTGAGTTCGTTTATGCAAAAATTGTATTTTTGGTATAGATAATGAAGCAGTTGCTTTTCAACTGGGATCGGTATAGAAATAGTTTGTGACATTTGTGAAATTTACTGGATAGGACATCGACGTCATTGTTGTATATTTGTCGACACTCGTCATGACGAATATTAGTATGCACAGTCTACAAAAACGGACACTTGCGAATAATGTAGCTTGAATGTGCAAATAACATCACAGTGGAATGATACCAATCAGATAAAATTCCATCAATTTTGCGATAGTGAATGCAGCCCGATATTTTCCAAACATCTATTTATTTAACAAATGATGCATTCATTATTACCATTTCACATTAAATGACTATATTAAATATCTTCATATATTAAAATTTTCATCCCGGTTTGAATTCTTCATTTTTATTTGATTAAAACTAAAAAAAAATCCTATTGCATAAATCTTGCATTACAATTCACAGATATCTAATACAATACAAAACAATAAAACAGAGAGTGAATATATATCCTCAGAATTATTAACATCAGCTCTTTACCGGCGTAAAATGTCCTTGTCATTTGTTCCATAACAATATTTTTATAATCTGACAGAAATGAAAAATCTCACTGGCCATTTCAATGCGTAATATATTATGCGCCGATATTAATATATATCAAAGGATCAAACATTAATATAAATAAAGTAAACTGTGCGAGCATCCCCATGGCAAATTTTACATATAGAAATAAAAATATGAATCACATGAAATGATGGATATTAATAAGTGTACGTATCATATATAGCAAGCTATTTTTCTTGTATATATCTCACGTCAATTCAGTATGAGTAGTAAAGCCACATTTTTTCCATCGAAGCACGATGGAATTTGCAAAATATTAAATTGAATTTCATCGATACACTACGAATATTGTGTTTATAGGTATATAGATATCTTCCGTTTAAAATGTTTCTGCGCAATCGGAAAAAAAAAATATATATATACATATATATACGTTTGACAGCCGCCATATCATGCATACATGGCATATTGATACAGCCAATGAAAAGAAAACAAATGCTATCTGTATATCTATGAATATGAGCGATGCAGTAAAACAAAAATAGAAAAGAAATGGAATATATATTTTTAATACGCGCGTGCGTACACGCAAAAACGCGCATCGAAATCCAATACTTCTAAAACTTCGTATTATTTCATTCCATTTTGACCTTCTGTATATTACTTGTCATCTCTCCATTCTACTTTCAATAAAAACGAAAAAAGAAAAACCTTTGGTTCCCTAATTAAATACATGTATATATGTATTCATGTGTATAGGTAATCGAAACTATTATTGATATATTCCTGGACAAGTGTGTCGGACTATCGAGCAAAACTCATTTCCTCTTTCGATTGTGTCATTACATTCCACTTTCATCTCTTTATCCATTGAATAAAAGCATCTATGTATATGTATAAATGCAGATGACTGTATACGTGTCTGCATCCGAACGATAAACTATTTGAGAATATAAAAATATAAAAATATTTATTAACTAACCAATCCTTAATTATATTCATATCATTTATTTTTTTTTTTTTTTTCATATATATATATATACAATCAAATATATACGCATATGTTCCTTGAAATAGATGGATTATTGGTGTAGACGCGACGACCAGCGACATAAAAGTCCAATGGGCCGTGGGAAAGATTGGATGACCCAGTATATAGTCGAAAACTGTTTGTCCCAAAGGACAAGTCGTTCTCGCTCCCTATATCCAAGCTCATATTAAAGTGTCTCCATAATTTTTATACTATCGTTGCTACTGCTACTACTACTACTACTATTTCTCATGTCTTTCGTACCGCTGCTGCTGCTACATTGTCATTTTCCTCCAATACTTCATCCTAATTCAATCAATTCGCTATATCCCTTCAACAATTGTTTTCATTTATTTTTCCTTCAACTCAATGATCAGTTGTCAAAATATCCACATTTATTTCACTACACAGAGTATTCTCCATGTTTGTATTCAATATAAAACATTTTACCCATTATTCACCTGATGGCTCAACTTTCATTTCGTTTAAGCTACAGAAAATTTTGAGAGTATAAAAAAAAATAAATAATGGAGGAAATATAAATGAAAGTTGTGGGTGTGTATGTGTACACGTTTGTGAATTTAGCAACGAATAAGTTTTCATTGAACCAAATTTTTCCACCATACCTCAATTCTCACGAGGATTGTCATCGTTTAATATAAATATATATATACGAATCGTATATGTACATAGAAGACATTCACTATAAAATGTTAATGTGCTAGTATGTTCATTATTGCCGCGAACTGCTGACACAAATTCAAATATATCGCAACAATGTTACAAATTCAATTTAATTAATCAATCTTCAATGTATTATTCAATTCGTCATTTTAAACTGGGAACTTTCACTCTTGAAAAGGGGACACACACGTGTATATATACATATGTCGTGTGTTATATTTGTTCCTTTAAATTCGTTTTTTATATCCTTTCATTCTTTTTATTTTTTGCTATATTACAGTCAGCACAAAATTTAATCAAGATTTGTTGAAGCGAGAAAAGTTATTTTTCACCCAACGATTACATTCATCGCAACAACCCACAGCCCGTGGAGCACGAAATTCGTGAAAAGTGTGTATTTGATCGTTATGTATTACATACATATATATATACAAATATTACTGTTTTTAATTTTTTTTAATTTCATTTTCTTTTACAGCAAATATTGGAAAATCGACTGGAATTGTATAAAACAGATAGAGCAAAAGTGTTTGCGCTGATGCTCAAACCTGCCACAGCCATAAAAAAATACGTGTTTACCCATATACAAAAAAATATAGAGTTATTTGTAAAATAACAAATAAATAAATGACAGATACTTTCTATTTTTATTTCCGTATAAATATATATATATATATTGTTTCATGAAAAATACGTGGCAAAGTGCAATTAATTCAGTCTCTTATGGACTTTAGTATATACAAGTGCGCCCGAATACCATACACACCATCATCAAATGCAACTTTTTCAAAAGCTTTTTCCAATGTAGCTTCCGCAAGCCGTTACACCATTGGTCTTTCCGTGCTTTTCTATTTTTTTATTTTCATTTATTTTTTTTTTCTTCTTATTTTCTTCACTTCCACACACTTATGTAGGAAGCTTCCAGCACTTTACAAACAGCAACGTTGAAGTTACAAGAGAGGGAAAAAGTGGAAGAAGAGAATGACTGGAAGTGAGAGGAGAAAAAGCGAGCGAGACAATGAACAAAAGCATTGAGGATAAGGTGGGTCCACCAATACCCGCCCAGCACTTAACGACTACACTTCTCTTACGAATGGACGTGTATACGTTTTCATGAAAACGTAATTATTTTCAATTACATTCAGTAAACGCAGTCTCTCACATAATACATGTAGGTGTCGCAGTGAAATAACGAAATGTAGAATTTCATCAAATACCTAGTTAATTGACTAAATTACAGTAAGTTACAGTTATTTCCCGAAAAAAAATAAGTGATTTTATCAAATCCCTTTTCTCTGTTTCAGTGATATGTGACAAAATATTTTTTACATAGCAAAAGTATTTATTCAATAAACCATATCAATTGTATATTAGGTAATGCAACAATAATCATTGAAACACAAATTATTTACTCAAAACTAATTGATAAAAGTAATTATTAAACTGATATTTATACAGAAAAAATGAATATTTTCAGTGAAATTTGAAACATTTTTAGTGAGTATAATTAAGGAAAAAGTGTTCATGTATTATTTATTAAAGCACGTTGTTTATCTCATGCAAAACATAGAGCTGTGCGATTATTCATTTTTTCACTGAAACAGTTGAGGCATTTCATCAAATTACCTATCTTTTTTAGGGCAATAACACTACACTGTGATTATTTTAATATCTACCATAATTCAGTGGACTGATTAGAAAATTGATCGAATAACACATCTGATTATTTCACCGCGTCATATATATATATATATATATATATGTTCATCATGGATATTGTCAATTTATTTATCGTTTGAATGCTTCAGAAAATGACACTCAACAAGTTGGCATTTGGCAGAAATGGCAAACGGGTGACATGGCAATAGAAGTGACATGCGAAAAAAATGTAGAAGAAAAAATTGGACATGCTTACATCGATATGCCGCTACTTTATATATGTATATATACGTATGAAAAAAATATTGGTTGAATATTATTTTGTTATATATGTCAATATTTCATGTCGTGGACGCTGTCGTAAGAATTATCACCACGCAGTAGCGTGACATTATCTGCACGTGTAGAGCTTTTCCAGCGAAAAGTGTTTCAATTTTATTTCCTGTAAGTGGTGGTAGAGATGAAAAGAACGAAGAGATGGAAAACTAAAATAAGAAGAGAAAAAAGGCCGTACGATAGTGGATGATGTGACGCAACTGTACAACCGGAGATTGCGCGGAGAAGAAAGATAAGTTACGGAGAAAGGATACAAAGAGTGAACAAGAATCGATTGTAGTGAGTGAAGAATAGCTATCGATAGAGGAACAAAATATAAAATGATAGAGATAACGAGATATGATGAAATTAAAGTTACATTATTTCTATCCATTCACCGAGTTATTTCATTATATTGCTGTATTCAATTTATTTTTATGGTGTCTTTTACGATCGATTTTATATTAAAACATTTATAGAATATTTGGCATAGTGTAGTTATATTTTGAAATTCAATGCTGCATTTATTATAGATTTTTTTATAGCTTGTATTAGTGCATTTGTAGTGAATTTCAATATTATTGAAGTCTTCATGTCACAGAAGTTCTTTATAAATGATCATGTGGAATTTTCTACAGAAATATACAGCTATTCGAGAGTATTAATGATCACTTCATATCAATAAACATAAAAAATACATTATGACCTCTTACATTGAATAAAATATAAAAATACTTATATTTCATGACAGAAGTTCTTCATTTATTTGTAGTTAGTGTTTATTATTAGAAAATGTGACAATCATATTGAAAGTGCTAAAAGCTTTATTAAACTCTTACAAAAATAGCATAAGACTTGAAGCCAACAATTTAATTCGACAAGATATTATAATATTTTTTAATATACATCGAGAAATCCACCGGTAATCCAAAAGTGTAAAACACTCACGGATTATAATACATAAACTCATATCATAATTCTACGACCATCTCTCTTGGCGATTTTTTTTTTCTTACACCTTACGGTCTGTCCGGCTTTCTGACATCAGCGTCATCTTCAACCACTTTCTATCCTCGGCTTGTCGTTAAAAGTTTCCACTTCTGCACTTTATTCTCTTTATACACTTACTTTGTTAAAGACGTCGAAATTGAGAAGAGACGAGAGAAGGTATATAATAAATAAGTATATAAAAATATAAAAATAAACGCGTTCCTAACTTCACTAAGAACTTTGTATACAGTTAACGAAAAAAAGAAAAATGACGAAAGCAGAATAATGATCTTATATGTCGTATCATAAAATCTAAAATATCGCTACGATATGATATCGCGAATGAAAAAACTTTATAAAATACTTTTCATCTTCTCCCGACTGCTTTCAAGCACTCGTCTTCTTCTATCACCTCTCCATTCATCCCTACCGCTTTCTCCCTATCTTTTTTTTCACATACTTATACATATATATACCTAAATAAATATATGCACCTAAATATAGATAAAGATATAATAAAAATATATGAATATAACATTTGTTCACACCTTTCACATATCACCAATGAATTTCGGATGCTTCTTTTTTCCATGAAAAAAAAAAAAAAAAAAAAAGTAAATAAATATATTTTACATTCTGTCCACGAATATATATCTACGCCACGTCGACGAGAATACAATATCAAAATGCGCACGAGAATTGTTAATATAAGAATGAACATTGTAAAAAATATACCGCAGAAAAATGGTTCAATTCCCCATGAGGCTGGATCATCTCTAAAAATATGGATATAACGCTGAGTTATAGAAATGGGTATGCGGGTCAGTATCGCATACCTCCACTTGGCCATACTCACACACCCATTCTCTATGTATCATCCCCGCGTCACCCCCCCGCAACACTCTTTCATTCTCTGTTAACTCACCCAACATGCTTTTGAGTCTCTTCCACTCGTATAATTTGCTTCAAAGGTTGCAAATATTTTTTTTTTTTATTATTCAATTTAATGCTTTGTGCATAACGACCCGCATGTAAATTATTGTTAGTACACAGTTTCAACAGCAACAATTATTATTGTTATCTACATATTCACAGTCAAGAGATTCGCTATCTTTGTATACAAATATATACCAACACTCTGTGTCACTATACTGGAATTTTTGCAAATTAAAATTCATAAATATTTACTTCAATTAAATTTCATTGATAACTTATAAATGTATTTGTCGGGTAATTAAATTTACCATGATGCAATAAATATAAATAAGAAAACCATCTAAATGTTATTAGGAGCAATGGCACACGTACGCATTCAGCCAATACATCTACAGTACAATAACGATGAATATAATTTATCGATGTATTGTATGTGAAACCGAGAGAATATTTTTATATTGTTGCTGAAATGTTGATTACACCTCCGCTCTGTTGAGTCACCACAGGCATTCGATTAAATAGCTTGACTGTGTCTGTTTCTGTAGCGACAGTGCATACTGTACAATTACTTCAAAGGCGTGAACATCAAAGACTAGAAGAACGATATAGGGCGAAGCCAACTAAGTAAAACGACTTCCAACAATCGCCAACACATGAATATCTATATAAATAGATTGATTTTTCCTTATACACATAAACATCAATTAGATAAAATAATATATTCCACCCTCGTTCACTATAACAAAAATAATATTTGTTCGTATTTGCTATTTGTTATCGGTAATTGTTTCATTAAAATTTGCTCCACTTTCGGAAATATTAATTTATTTTAATTTGAACATCCTGCGCTTCCAACTTTGGCATTCATTCATAGTTGATTAAACAAAAATATCTGTGGCGCGGTTTCCATAAATACATATCGCGACAGGTAGTCTATATATATATACCCCCCCCCCCCCCCCCGGGTTAAGTGAACAAATGCATCGATAAATATAGCTATGTGAATTTTTTTCATATTTCATGCATTATCAATAAATCAATAAATTAATAAAGTGTCTGTGACGCACAAATTTGCTCTCATCACCCTTTATCTCGTGTCTCACTTCCTTCCTCGCTACGATTGAATCTCGACTACGCCGCAAGGGTTAGTGAAGAGATGAATAGGGGGATGCATGCCTATACACAAGCCTCCTATCCACACCCCCAATGCTTGGATACTGCCACGTAATTTCAAAATACCGTTGAAGCCACCGACAATAGCCCAGTAATGCCAACGTCATCCATCAAATACTTGATTGCGTATTGTTGTTTATATTGTATACTCGAGCTTTCAACATCAATAGCACGAACTATATACAATCGTTTGTCGCGTAATAGACAACACTCATCAATAAATAATCGAGAAAAAAAAATATATATCTGTATAGGTATACGTATTTATTTATAGAGCAGTGTTAAATATTGATTCAAATATTAATGAATGCCATTAATGAGGTGTATTCAATTATTCTTCAATTGATGTATATCAATTGTACGAGTGTACAAATATTTTTCTATTTTTATTCTTTATAATATTGGAGTTGGTGACGTTGATTATGACGATGCCCGACTTCAACCTCATTCGAACCCCACACACACACACACACATATATATATATATATATATATGGTTATACATATAGGAATGAAAACATAGTCGAGGAATGAAAGATTGCGATGCACAGCGCAAACCATTTTTTTGCACATCAAAGTAAAGAAAAAAAAAATAAAGAGAGAAAAAAAAGTTTCTACGCTGTGGCTATACAGCACAAGCTCAAGAAAAATTACACCTAAGGCACGAAAGCGATTCATGAGCTACGGTGTGTGCAATGGAAAAGAGAAAAAGGAAGTATAAAAGAGAGAGAAGAGTAAGAAAGTGGTAGATAGAGTGGTACGATGTGAGAACGTGAACGACCACTATCGCAACCACGACTTTTATATTTATGCTTTAGAGTTTGTACAACGTATATACGTATGTGTATATATATATATGTATATACATATATCTTTTGATTCTCTTTCATGCATTTCGTTATCTTCCTATAGCTGCAACAACGATCATCATAGAAAATTCTTATATACTCATATTCTTATAACCTCATATTCCATCCCATCTCTTATCGGCATTATAAACGTCCGATATAAATATATATATATATATATCTATTTATATATGTGAGTCATTTATTTAATACATCTGTAATGTTTTTCTGCAGCCATTTAAAAAAACTGACATAAAAAACATTTGAAGGTCAATCAATTAACTTTCAAAGAGTCATATGGGATTTTACAATTTTAATTTAGTTCAAGTTTTAATATTTTAATGTTAATGTCACGCCTTTTGCAATATTCTTATCATTAATATTTTTTTTTATCGTCTGGATTATGTGAGAGTGAATATAAATAATTGTACGATAAAGAATTGGATTCAACTTGGTATTTATATATATATATATATATAATAATGTGAATGGGAGTAATTTTTATCAATGGCACACAATTCACAATAATAAAAAGTCTATCAATCGTGAAACAATTTCGCGGCTGATTCGTTTTCTCTCGCTGGTCGTGTGGACAATACATATATATATATATATATATAGAATTGTAAAAAAAGAATGTGAAGACACTCGTTTTCTATCCGATGGTCCTTTCAAAAAACAATTGAACGTAATAAATGTATGGTACAATAGAACTTTGTGTCAATAAAGTTTGCACAAATTTTAAATATTACTGTAACAAACTCTTGCCATATCTTCAGCGAAAAAGAAGATAATAGAATATGTCGAATGCATACAAACTCCAAGTCACATAAAAGAGCAAAAATGAAAAGAGAGTTATGGAAAATAAAAGAAAATAAGAAAAAAAAACCCCCCGCTCGTGTACACATATCAAAATTCACTTTTCAACAATGTGATGAATACAGTAAATGTATTATTACTTCTCAACTCCACTACAAATTTATTCCTATTTTTTTCCTTCTATTATTTTCTTTTCATTTTTTATACATATAAAGTTTTCCTTAAATACATTTGAAGAAAGTAAGAGAGAGAGAAATAAAACAAAAAAAATGGAAAAAAACGAAGAAATATCTTTCGTATCGCGCATCACGCTCGAACTCATTCTCTCACTTTGATACACCCGACAGATGAAAACTTTTTGATTTAAGATGCGCCCACAAATATTTCAAGTTTCAAAACGCACAATTCTCCCACAATCTCTCTCAATGTCATGAATATTGTCCATAACAGTTAAGTGCATCTAAAGAGAATAAAACAAAAATTTCATAGAAGCTCAACCGTTCATTATCACAAAAGAAAAAAAAAACGAACAATAGCTATCTACTACTTCAATAAAACACTTTAAAATACCAAAACATATTGTCAATTCGAAATTGAAAGAAATAAATGAATATCCCTATAACTATTCTACTCAAAAGTATAAAAAACCAAAAATATAAAATTACCATTCTCACTATATAACTCCGCACAAGCGTAGGTTGAAATATAGAATGAATGAATTAACATTAAATACCCCATATGTCTGAATACCACAGCATCCACATCGTGCACATCGTTATCATCACTGTCATCTCACTCCTGAGTTAAAAGCCGAGAGAATGAACGCAAGTCACCATAGAGAAAGAGCTCGATGCCGTTGCATACCAGCATTGGCTTTTGCTCAGAAGGTCGAGGAGTCAGGGCGACTATGACTTCATGGGACAAAGGAAACTTACGTCGTACGTTAGGTAACAGACGTCCCGTGACACAGACACTCTCAAAAAGGAGTGAACAAATACATATACACACAAGTGGATATACATACCCGGACACACACTCACACATACACACAAATGCACACACCCAACTTTCATCGTCCCTCACAGCAAATATATATATCTGTATACATACATACATATTATATTCGTTTCCATATATTGTATATATATATATCTACATATATATGTATACATATATCTGGATACGAATAGCCCAATTCGGTGG
>CAJUYH010001229.1:24382-51139 GCA_910591685.1 Galerucella tenella | reverse complement strand
CCGTTTTCGATTCAAATGAAATGAGTGCACTGCCTATGGAGAAAAAAGCCCTGGTTGATGAACGATACTACACTGATCGTTTGATATAACACCAAAGTTTCAATTACAATTTAATGTACAAACACAGAAATTAATTTACCATCATTTTATATCTATTGTGCCGTTAAGTGGCTACATACGTCAAGCAGCGCCTAAAGAAAACTTTTTTTCATCACAGATAGCAATAGGAATCAATAAAAATAAATAGTACACACTGTTTATTGGTATTCAAACATCATAAGAAAATTTATTCCACTATATTTAAAAAAAAATTACTATATGAAACATGCTGTTTGATGAAACTATTTTTTCCGACACGGTCGGCTTGATAACTCATACAGTTTTTAATATTTTTTGATGCAATATATTTTAAATATTGTATATGGGTTTTTTTTTAGTGTGTCGAGCCGGATTCCTGTTATTGTGATGCAAAAGTCTTATAATTATAGTGTAAATTTATGACGTAAAACAAATCTTTTTTTTTAATCTGCCGTAAATTGCAAAATTTTTCGAACTTCGTAATAGTAATATAGAGAAATTTTTGCAAAAATAATGTGACATAAACTTTTTTTTAATGTTTAAATAGCAATTAACACTGTGTAACATTTATTTTTATTAATTTCTATTGTCATCCCTGCTAAAAAAAATTAATATTTGGGCGCATTTTTGGCGCTGGTAGACGTATGTGCACGCCCTTAATAAAAGTTGTAACAACAAAATAATATGTGCACAGTGCCCAAGTTGATCCATTTGTAAATGGCATCGTAAAAAATTTAACGTAATATTATGTCAAATTGTTATATTATATACAAAAACACTCTAAAATGATTGTAAATTCTAAACTAAATAACAAGCAAAAGTAGATTTATATTAAATATATATTCAATATTCATTTTAAATAATTGACAAAGAAAAACTGCAATAGAAGATAAAACACATGAAAATGAAGACATAAAATAGAATAACAGGGGTATAAAACTAAACTACAAAGATAAATAGTTTTATATTAGATAATATATCTTTCATATTTGCTTTGTATGAATGAAAATATTATAATCTATAATTGTATAAACAATAATATAAATACAAATAAAATAACAGTCCGAAAATTGTCGTGTACCTCACCGATACTCAAATCATGTCACGTTCATGATCATGGCCACCGGATGAATGTGGTGTTAAACCTTCGACGTGGATAGATTGCACACGTTTACAATACATTTCAAAACACATTTTTATATTATTTCGTTACTTTATCTCAGCAGCCACTATTGATGTTACCAAAGACAAACGATCTATTATTCTCGAAAATAGCACATATAACACATTTCTGTGAACTTGTCATATCTTACAACACTTTTCAACAAAATAATATTCATTCCCAGGAATAAATACTTGTTGATAATTTCAATAATTGCACTATCAATTCAATCATAACTTTTTTAATAGCTGAGATTAGAGTTTTTCAGCTGAAGTAAAACGATACAGCGATAATAAAACAGATCTTTCTATAGAGACACAGCCAATATCTTTGTATGGCTGGAAATATTATTTGTATTTCTGTGTATGTGTGTGATTTGTCCGAGTGTAACATGGGATAAAATGTGTTAGAGGTGAGGGCGTCGAAATAAATGGATGAGGCATTTGCCGGTCAGTTCGTAGACCGCAGGAAAGTATAACTCATATGAAACCTCTCTCTAGTTCTCGACGCTTTTCAGTCGTACTGTGACACTCAAGTTAGACGCGTCGATACCGGTAGCCACAGAAGTAGTTAAATCTTTACTGATCATAGAATTAATATATATTTATACACATATACCTAAATCAACTATGGCAATTAATAATATCTCAATTGGTATCATCATCGTTGGTGCAATGATTCGTATGTATATATAAATATATATATATTTTTTTTCATTGTCAATGTTTAATATTTGAAAGAGTTAATGAATGAATTTTGATGAGTGTTGATTAATTGTAGATGTTTATATTACATCAATGCAATATAATTTGATATATTTTTATGTTTGGACTTTTTACATTTCTTTGATTATAAAATACGACGAAATAGTTGGCAATATTATCATTTTTCTTGAAACAGCAAAAGGGTATAGTTGAAACAAATTGGTGATATAAATACTTTATTCGTAATTTCTTCTTTTTTTTTTCTTTTTTCTTTGTTTATATATTAAATATATACACATATGGTAATAATTGTACGCCAAGATTAAACGAAATGTCGATTATTTTGGTTATCAATACGTTGCATTTTCAAATTGTCCATCGTAAAGATAACGTTAAAATTGAAAATACATTTTCTAATATGTATATATGACATTGAATATAATTCGTCAATTATTCATGTCACCATTTATTATTTTATATCATTGCGTGATAGAACTCACAATGTGTCTTAATAATAATTTCATTTAAATATTCTGCGTTACGTTATTGGATTTCTTTAATATAACTAAACTGTACGTGAACTCTATTCGATATTAAATATTTGAAATTTATCTCGTATATATTCTTTAAAAGTTCGTATAAAAGCTATTTCAAATATAGACACATCTGCGATACATATGTTAAAACTGTGCAAACACATTGGCCACACAACTCGCCGTATCGTCATCCATATACGATAAAAAAAAAAAAAATGTGCACATGAATATATATATATATATATATATATATATAGAAACATCATATTGTGTAGATGAAAAATCAGTATAAACATGAGGTGTACTATATCTATATCGATATTGAAAAAACAATATATACATATATATATATATATATATATATGTATGATAAACAATTACAATCTTATCAACAATATATATTTGACCATAAAGTAGAAGCTGTGTGCGTATATGTATGTGTAGGGATTGATACGTGCGAATAATTCATTAGTAGTGAAAGAGGTGTGGCAAAATGGAGTAGTTTTTTTTTTTTTAAATTAATTATCAGTTGGCGAGATAAGTAAGAAATTATTACGATGATAATTGTTGACTTCCACCGCCATATGACTCATACAGTATTTATGAAAAGAGCAAAAAAAAATGAATTTACCCCTTATTCAATTAATTAATTATTGAAATAATTAATCGGATAAGCGATTTTTTTGATTAAATGAATTTTTATTTCAAACAGTTGAATTTATTCCTTCATATTTTTCAATGGAAAATGAATGATTAATAAAAACGGAATGTCTTTTCAAATATCAATATATTATTGTGCAAATATACATGTGTTTGTGTGTGTGTGTTATTTCAAGATGAAAAAAAAATCGTACACACACACACACATACATGTTGGTTTTAACTCTTGTTATACAATCGCGGCCCCTCTTTAAACGCTGCTGACAAAAATTCCAGTACGAGCGCGCTCAGTTTATAGTTAGCAAAGGTATCAATACGCATTTATGTACACACAAACACACACACGTATATATATTTATATATGCACATGTATAGTATATGCATATACAGTTAAATTGTGAATGTAGTAGTAGACAAGAAATATTCTTCATGTGTGAATCGTTACAATTTCATATGCAATATTTCTACTCCATTGTCCTCTACTTTTTCTCCTTTTCATTATACTTTCTGTAAATTATTGTGAAGAATAAGTTGAAACAAAGCGTTCACTTTCTGTCAATTAGTGTCTTTGTAGTTGGCATAGTTGACCGAGGTCAGTACAGTGAATCATGATGACTTATGTATATATCTATATTATATATTAGAGAAGGATGGAATTTAAAACGAGTTACATTATAGTGTTAATGAGATTTTCACTTTTGACTGTATATATATATATATATATATATATGTGTGTGTGTGTGTGTGTGTGTGACTCGACCGATCAACTTCAAAGCACACGTACTTGATAATACAATTCTTTATTGTTCTCTGATGATAGCACAGGAATTTAAATACCGATAGAGATGTATACGTGTATATATTATTTATATATATTATTATAATTTATGGATAATGTCGAGTTGCACGGTAGAATTATCAAGAAATTAAAAGTGATAATAAAATATGAAGAATTTTATTGATAGAGAATTTCGCTATTGTGATATTATGGTCGATGTGATTTATCAGCAATACAATTATCTATATAATTGTTTGAAAAATTTATGAATAATGGTTTTATATAGAGAAAATATATTGTCGATTTGGAGCAAAGACCATCGCAACTCAAAATTACGAAATTTTGCAGGAAATACATTTAAAAATTTCACTTGAGGTATTGAGATCTTGGTATCACGAAAATATTAGAAATTACAATTGTTACTGGTGACTTTAGGGACAATGTAAATGACAAAGGAAACCTAAAATTTGGTACTTGTGTAAAATAACAATTTGACAAAATAAATAGTCGATATTTCATAAATGTATACTGTCACTTTTGCCATTTATCGGTCACTGAATGAACTACAACTTTTGGCTCTTTCCCACATGAAAATAAAAATGAATTGAAGCTGTTTTGTCATGAAAACAGAATAATGACCATTTTTGAGTTGTGACAGTACTGTTCCAACCCAACGATATGTATGTACATGTTTGATTTAATGGTCACATGAACTTTCATGCTGACGTAGCAATTGACCAATTTATCGGCTACAATATTGTACTATTAAATTATATCATTATTACTATTATTTTGTTTTATTTCCAGCTGTAATAATGTGCGCCACAATATCACCAGATCCAAAAATATTTTTTAAAGATCGAATTGGGAGTAATTTAACAAAAATCACATGGACTCATGCCTGCAATAGCATAGAACAATTAAATAAAACACTCGCAAATGGTATTTATTTATTTATTAAATTGAAGATATTTTCATTTGAATAAATTTAATAATAAATTGTTATTTGTTTTCAAGACAACATAATGATGATAGAGGCTGATGTTGTGCTTGGAATTATAATAAATGGTACAAATGAAACAATACCAATTATGGCACATCCGCCAAATAACGAAAGTGATTTATCGCTTCAAGCATTTTTAAATGATGTCTTGGCTGATGGTAAACACGGTGTCAAATTAGATTTTAAAACTATTGAAGCATTCCAATCGAGTCTACCAATATTAAAGCAAATGCGTGAAAAAGTAAGTGAATATTATGCAATATAATTTGTAAAATGGCAAAAAAAAAAATTGCGAATTTGCATTTTTACAATGACTTCAAGTTCACCTTACCGACATGAAATCGTCTATTTCAAAATTCATCCATCACCTTATGACTTCATAGTAATTTCATTATGATTGTCAATAATATCATGGGTTAATAATTTTTGAATTTATAAAATTTTAACAGTAAACAAATGGGATAAAAATTTCTAGGCAAGTTGACATTTTTTCACAATTTCTATTTTATTTTCAATTATTTTTAATTCTTTATGGAATAGCAGACCGATAAAAAATACATGTTATTCACTCCCATGAATAATTTGAAATAGAATATTTCAATTGTATCTTTTAGTTTTTTACTCTTGAACTCTTGTGACGTATAAATTTTCATATTGAACAAAAATATATGATAAAATCATGGCATGCAGTAATAATATTAAAAGTCATACAAGCTCTAGCAAAATTTATACCATAAGTGTCCTATTACATGCTACATAACGCCTGTATTAATTCCTATCATTACTATTCACATTTGAAAATTCATTCTATATTATGCATTAACTCAAAATACTTCCCACTCATTTGTAAAATAAACCACTATTTATTTATTACTGTTTAGACGACTGTTCCACTGTGGTTAAATGCTGATATTCTTAATGGTCCTGTTAATTCTGATGTAAAACCAGTGGATCCAGACAGTTTCCTACGTGATGCTGCGAACAATTTTCCCGAAAGCATTTTATCTGTTGGTTGGACAACAAAGTAAATAATAATCAATTGATATTTTAAATAATTATTTGGGAATTTATTGTATCAAGGACATTGTTATTTTCTTCATTTTCATTTCAGATATGTTGGGTCTCCTACTGAAAATACAACAGGCAGTTATACACCGCAGCAAATTCAGAAAATGATTGATGCATTGTCGAAAAATAATATAACTCAAACGGTAACTTATCCCGTGAGGGCTGGTATGGCTGCAAGCACATTTTCTCTCTGGTCGGAATTATTGAACAAGACAGCGAAAAATAGTCCAACATTGACTATTTGGTCGAGTGAGAATGATATTGTTAATGCGGAAAAATTATCAAAAGTTATTAGAGACATTGGTGTTGATAAAGTTTACGTCGATGTACCGGAAAAACTTTGGAAGGAACTTGATATTTCTGCAGCAGCTGATAAATTACCAAGTGTCTTTATGGTCATTGCCATTATCGCTGCTAATTTTATTCTCAGTATTTTTTAAATCGTAAATAAACATTCAATAATAATTGTTTCCAAAACAATAATAATTCCAATTATAAATTATAGTGAAAGGAACAAAAAAATTTATTTCATTAATTTCAAAGAATTTTTTTTACTATGGTATTTTAGTTTTATCTACTTTCTTTTACGTTACTTTCATTTTATTCTTTTTAATTATATTAGCGTGTAATCGTACATTTAATTGATAAATGACTGTAAAAAGGGGTGAGAAAGATAAAATCACACGACGATTATAGTGTCTGACTTAGTCAACATTCTGCGAATTCGAGAGACCACAGAGTCTCTACACAAAAGGTTAAATTTGATCTAGGGAAATACTTTGAGACATTCTTAGTAAGCTAAAATAAGAATTCAGTCACGTTTGAACTCTCACATACATGCACACACAATTTATATCCCTACACTAAAGTGCATCAATAACGTTGCAAATATAAATCCGTAATTTTTAAATGCGAGCTACTTAAAAAATTCCATTTTTCTCTTCATTCTATTTCGCATTTATTTATAAGTATCATTATGAAAATTAAATATAATAATTTGATATCTGTATACAAAACTTTGATCTATAATTTTTGATTGTTTTTGAACTTGCCAAGGATAGAAATGAAAATTTATCCCTCAACAATTGAATTTATAATGATAAAAAAAGAAAAAGAAAATAGGAATAAAAATTTCAATGTATTGTTTGAGCATATCCACCACATCTACAGCATTGGCAAAACGTTTTGTATATGACTGAGTTGTAATCCCACAGATTAGTAACAGCACAGAGCACTCCGTGCTACAGAATAAATTTATTCAAACATAGCACATGTCAATACTACTAATAACAAAAGAATTTTTCGATATAATCCCCCGGTTATTTACAATGAATTATTTTTACAAGTCATTTTTCTTATCCTGAAATTTCACAATTTCTCATGATTCATTTACAGATATTATTTTCGTTCTTTGTGTATGATTAAGTATTGAACAATTAGAATATCTTTGGTGAACAATGTATTATAAATATTTGATTTAATATTGAATAGTTGTCTTCACATATAAATATTTTGAATTCTCAATGATAATATGGATCTTTCAATATTTAATATAAAATTCTACTGAAAGTATTTTCATGAATGTATTGGTTTTATAAAATAAAGTGTATATGAATATCCATACTTTTTTTTCAAAACAAATATAAATTGTTGCGATTGAAAAAATGGAAATTTTGTTAGAAATTCAAAGTCTGAATTTTAAAGTGTCATACAGTCGTAATTGAAAAAACAATTGTCAATAGAATAGCTTTCACGTAAATCGTCTTACATATTTGCAATATAATTTTATCTCAAAGTCCAAAAAATTCCCATCCACTATTTTGACTGCGAAAATTTTATATTTTAAATTCAATCGAGGGACAGCCAATCACTTTATTTGTTCTGTTTTTTTTTTCTCTTGCCTTTCCGTCCAACTGCACATACCCATTTTGTTTTTCGTCTTTTTCTTCAATGTTTGTTATCCACTCCAACGTGAAAATATTTTGATAAGGCTTATAACTAAACCCGCGAGAATACTGACACTAATTCTACTCGAGAAAATTAAATGAGGACGCGTCTAAGAAATTATGAATGACTGCGACGGCTGCTGGTGCAATGAATGTATGGTCGCAGTAGCACATCATAAATTTCAACGTGTCATCATAATACGCAATTGCACAATAGAAGAGAAGTAAAAACGTGAACATTTGCCAAAGTGTATATATATATTTATGTTTTGGTGAGAATAAGGTGGAATTTTGGTAAGTATGTAATAATTATACTAATATTTTGAGTAAATCTAGAGGGAAACATTTACATATGTGTACAAAAAAAAAACAGAATGATAATAATAAAAATAATTATAAAAGAAAGAAAAAGAATGAGTATACTTATTCATGCAATTTTTCTTCCTTCTTTCACACATATGTATGTATATAATAATGTCAAATGATAACCTCAATCCCTATATTAAATATAAATTGTAAGAAATCGCTCGAGTGAGTGTTGGTAATACGCATTTAAAGAAATGACCTTTGCCATTTTGGGCCGTGAGAGGTCGGCCGGACGAAGCTTCTAAGAATAGCTATTATATTATTAATTTAGTTGCATTTGAAAAAAATTATTATTATTATTATTATTATTATTATTATTATTATCATAAAATTGTAACAAGTGCATTGATCTATTATTTTTCATTACTTCCCGAATGTTCATTTCGTGAATTTGAAATGTGGTATATTGCATTGTGCACAAAATCATCAGGGATGATTGGAAAAAAAAAAATACAATGGGGATTATTTCAATTATTTCGCATAATATTTTTGAAATAAAATAATATTGATGTGTGATAGTGCAAAAATTATTACAAACAGCAAAATTAAAAAGAGGACATTGAATTTATTCTTATTTCATCACAATTAACAACAATTTAATTATAAATTGCTGTATTTATTCATGAAGAATTATACTTATTTGTCCGGGTCTAATTTTATTATGTCTATTGACTATTAATATTAAACCTAATTCGCACTAATATAAAATTACTACGCAAAATTCAACATTCAATTATAATAAGCTAAGTGATATTCAAAAATGGTAATTTATCATAAAAAATATAATTATTATAAATTGTTTAAACGGTATTTGCACTGTGACACGAATAATTTAAAGAAGATGATAACGATGAATTGAATGAGTTGCAGTTCATAAATTCACGCTGTGTGTCATAACAATTGTCATTTTGACGGTGCAGTCATTCGGAGAGATCAGAGAGAGAGAGAGAGAGAGAGTGAACAAAAACCGAATGAAAATAAAAATGTGAAATGATATTGGGATCCCATCAACATTTGGCTAATGATATTGGAAATAGTGTATAGAACAGGTATACATGAAATATAAATAAAAATCGAAATGGACATCACGCAGGATATCACTTGTTTATTTAGTGTCCGCCCGCCCAATGCAGAAAAAGCGCACACGAGACGATGATGATAAAAAGCGCGCGACAAGACTGTTTCGCAAACGAGTTTTCGAATATACACAACGCAATGTCAAACTCAACGACTACGATCGTATCTTTTGTAACAGATTTTGTGAGGAGACAGAGTGACGGAGAAAAATATACGTACGCATTTCAAATGAAGAGACAGTTTTGCGCACGATGGAATTTCTTGAATGGCCAGACTGGAGTGAATGGACAAACGAGGGAATTAAATGAGACGTGAAAGTGTATATATAATGTATAGATGCTAATGATAAATATAAAATACAATCAGTGACAAAAACAATTTGACAATTTTTTTGTTTTTATTACGATAGTAAAAATGAGATTAATTATATATTATTATTTTTTTTTTATTATTATTTTTGATGTAGAATGTCATGAGTTTAGTTTTGTGACATTTACATTTTTATTTTTTTTTTCTAGAAGTGTATTTGGCTATTATTTATTGTGTTTGTCTGAAAATTGTTGAGATATTTTTATTTATTTTCTGTTTGATAAAATAAACAATACTGTGACATACAATCCGAATTATGCGTGAAACAATTATAAATTAACAAATTGCTTTAAAGAAAAAAATGCACTCGGTAATCATTTATTGTTTCAATTCAAAAATAAATATTATTATATTTGTTCAATAAATGATAAAAAAAATCATAGACAAAACTATAAAATGAATTTCATTATCAATTTGTTTTATTAATTTTATCATAGTTCGAATTTGAAAATAGCAAAATGTTAATTTTATTTCATTTATTTATTTATTTCTTCTTTTTGTATGTAATTGTTAATGGAAAAAAAATTCCACCACCACCAAATAAATGTTTTTAACACCACTGAACTACCGCACACACCGGTGTATTGGTGATTTTTTTTTTTTTTTTCTATTATATTATACAGTGTTGTGGCGGGGATGATGGTTGGATGCACGCATGCGCCTTGCGTTTTGCGTTCTGTGTGCTGTGAGTCGACGCAGACTCAGTCGCCCGCGACATTCGGTCCGCGATACGATTGGATAGCTTTGCTACTAAACCCCACGTTGTCCGCGAATAAAAAAAAAAAAAAGAAAAAGTAATTCGTGCCGGGACACGCGCTCATTTACACGAAATTTTTATCAACCCACAATATTATTCCAAGCGACAAAATCAAAAAGAATAGAAAGAAAAAAGAATAAAAATAAAAATAAAAAAACATTCACCTGAATTTTCACTAAAAAATATTTATTTAAATGAATTCAATCTGCCATCCAACAATTATCAATTGTAATAATTCTTGATAAACAATTGTAAAGTAATAGCAGTGCGACATTAATAATTAAAATTATTTATAAATTAATCAAGTATTAAAAATAATTAAAGAAAAAAAAATATATATATAAGTCGAGTAATTAATAGAATTATTCAAGTGACAAATGTTTAATTATGCAAAAATATACAATAATTAATTGCGCGTAAAAATATATCGTGTTGAAGCAAAATATATTTGTGTGTGTGTGTTTTTTTTGTGATAAAATTGATAATAAAGAAAAATTGAAATAGCCAATAAAATGACAATAGCTATATATATATTGGTGTAATGATAAGAGAAAAAAAAAAAGCTCGGGATAATGTAACCCGGGCGTAGAGAAGCTCGATTTAGGGCGCGGTAATTAATGTAAAAATTAAATACGAAATGAATAGCGTGAGGACATTGGCGTTGATAACGTTGCTGACTATTGTCGGTTCGTTGGTAGTATTGACAGTAAACGCACGATATCATGGTGATAATATTGGTACTTTGAGACATCGACATAGACATCGTCATGAGGTGTCGTCTTTAACCACAAGAAGAAACCACGAGTCATACAAAATAGCCATAAGAAAACCCACATGGAATGCAAACAATAATGATGATGATGACTATGTGGATGATGCATTTGACGTTGCAGACGATGATAATAAAAAAAAAAATGGTGGCGGTGGCGGTGGCGATGATGATGAAGAGGATGACGAGAATTACTACCGTATACCAAGAAATTATCCGTCAAGATACGAGATACGGTATCGTGACACGAGATATCATGTTAACCCACCACGTCATGGAATAAATCCGTGGCAAAATATTGACGATGTGGAGCAGCAACAGCAACGTCGAAGAAATTTAAGATTCACAACGAGAGGTCAGAGAACACGCCCTTGGATTTATCCCCCAAGGAATCACGATTCCATGGACATTGAAGATGAAAATGATGATATAAGTGATGATGATATGGAAGACTATGATGAATATGAAAGATCACGGTGGCATCATTTACAAGATGAGGATTATGACGAGTCATTGGACAGGAGGAGCTTTCCATTGCATCGACGATACGATTATTCGCATAATTCACCGTCATATCGCGGTTGGATTGAGCCAAAGAGGGATGGTAAATTTCGTAGAAGTGATCAGGATATTAGAAGAAAATCGGTGTATTATCGCAGTGGTGATGGACGTAAAAAATTTACATTGAATAATTTTTATAATAGTAGGGAGTTTGTGAAGAATGATGATAAAAATATTTCGGCCAGTTGGTTTAAAAATAAATTGAAGAAATTGAATGATACGGTGATTAGTGTTGATGATGAGGAGGAGAATATTTGGAAAGAAGCAGACTTTGATGATGATGATGATGATGATGATGATGATGATGAGGATGATGATGATGATGATAACGACGATGATGATGGTGATAATGATATGATTGACAATGATTTTTTCCATGAAACCGAACCGCCCTACAAGACCTTCGATGATATTATCAGGAGTTTAACCTCCGATGACCCAACAACATCAAAACCGCTAAATATCAAACGGGATTACAGAAATATTGAAATAGAAAAATATTTAAAGCGTGACGCTTATGGTAATCTTAAGTATGAGCCAAAAAAATTACATAAATCAATTATAAGTATTACAAAATCGCCAAGCATCATTAAAACCAAATATTCCATTTTAAATACAAATGGCAAACAAAAATTATCAAATGGAATAGCAATTATTGATAATCGTAAAATTGATGAGAATAAAGTAAATAATATTGCGATGCCGGTGTATCAAACGAAAAAAATGAATCTTATCCATCACAATGATGATGATAATGTTGACAATGGTGATAATAATGATGATGTTGATGACGTTGATGATGTTGATGATGATGGTGATGATGAATATTTGAATAGTGATAATAAACACTCGGATATTCAAGCTGATGTTACAAATGGGGTAAGTTTTCTATTTCGCAATTATACATTCAATTTTAAATTGATTGTCTATAAACGAACAAAAGTGAAATTCCATTTATTCAGCAAAAAAATTCGCATATATTGCAATTAAAAATATTAAATAAACAAAAAGAAAACAGAATAATCACCAATTGCAATCAATAATTCACTGAAAACAAATAAAAAATCACTACGTATATAAATACATTGACAATATAGCTTGGTAATTATCTGAGCTCACAGTAACTTTTACTTGTCTAAAATAATTTTTTCTATACAACTAATAATTATTTTAGAACCACCAATATCCATTATCGACGAAATTTAAGCTCGTTGTATTTTTCATTTATATTGAACAATAGTAAAAATCACTATTTTGAATAAAAAAAAACAATGGAAAATATTTTATTTTATTTTATGGGTGTGTGTACTTGAGTGAACTTTGTGATAGCACAAAGGAAATACGAGTCTTATCATTGCTAAGCTGGTGTACGTATATGTACAATGTAAGATGGGTTATAAGGGAGTAGCAGTAGACATATCCACTCATAATGCAAAAGTATAAGATCTTTCTCGGGTTACACAGTCGGGTCTACGACTCGTATACAGTATTATGGGCAAGAAGTTATTATATATAAATATACATATATTTATATATATATATATTTCGCTTACCATTTTCAATTCAAGTTCTCTACATCCGGTCTGCATGATTATTTTTTATTTTTTAATCGAACACAACGATCAAATGGAAAGTGATTGGCTACAATCTCGTTATAATTGCGGCAATTATTCACTCACGTGATCTCACAATTTGTCTTTGGTGATGATAAGAATATTGAAATATAACAAGTGACATAGGGAGAGTTTTGGTGTATGAAAATACATTTGCAATAATGCGATGATAACAATTAATTTTATATCCAAGAGAATATTGTATATTCATATTTAAGAGTGTCGGGTTTAATGCCTTCTTTATATTTATGAATTCACATTAATATATCGTTAATGCATTAAAAGTGCAATAATAATTGTGAAATTGAAAGTGCAAATGTGCGAAAAATTAAATTTATTTAATTTTTAAATTTGTTAGTGCATTCAATTATTATTATTTTTATTTTTTTTTAATTATTTTATTCTATTGTTGAATATTTTATATTGATTTATTTATTTGCTACGTGCTTTTTGTTTATAAACTTTATGATATTTATAGTAGGAATAATTGTGTACTATTATTGCTGAAAAATTTGTCAAGAAAAATTGTGGGAAAAGCAAAATTAAGTAACTGAGTTATTGCGCATTTGTTCAATCATATGTTACGAATTCTCCTTTAATATATCTTCAAATATTTATATTTACATAAATCAAACAAATAACAAATAAGAATAAATGAATAGATATTTTGAGTTTCAATATCGTCAAACCCCAATCACAACTAACTGGAAAATGAATAAATATTCCACCAAATTTAAATGTAAATTCAGCCTTCAATTATTTATTGCAAACATTATAAATTGCGTTCTGTCAAAACCAATATAAGAATTATTGAAAAAGCAATAACAATAAAATAGGTAAGTTAACGGTTTTTAGAAAGAAAAAAAAAACAGAAAAGAATAAGACATGAATTAACCCATGTTACAATGTAATATAGAATAAAAATATAAATATAGTTGTCTATATATTTTTCATTCTAACAACCTATTTTATAACATTAAATAGAAAAAAGCACACTTGTATTATATAGACGACCCCTCCTTGACTATTTACGATCACCGCAAAAGTTCACTCGCGACACCTCGGCCGTAACTGCTTCGCAAATTGGATGTCCGGGAGAGGATATATGTCTGGAGGATCGTTAAATGCACTTCTGACACGCGATCACTCGGGCCAGAACGCCAATGGACTTTTAAAAGGCAACATCGAGACCGAATGAAACGTTAAAAAACCAAAGGAAAAAAAAAACAATAAATTAAAAAAACAAAAACAAAAAATGATAACACTTACACTCGCAATACATACTCCAATTATTCTTTCACAATTTTTTAAAACCCATCAGCTCGCATCCAATTCCACACGCGTGATGGATGTCTTATTTCAATTTTATCGTCAAAGGATCCGCGGACTCATTACGTGTGTTTAAGAAAAAAAAAACAAAAAAATTCCTTTCTTCGTTTTCTTGTTTTAGTTTTTTTTTTTTTGCCTTCTTCATTCCGCTATGGATAAAGATGTGCCGACAGAAAAACATCGTGAACCGCACCACATGTTCTTCTTCTTTCTCTTCGTAAATGTTTTTATAAGACAACAAAAAAAAAAGCAAGAAGATGAAGAAAAAAAAGGGATATAAAAAAGAAAGCAAGAGAGAAAAAAAATAATAATAAAACAAAAAACACAACGCGCCACATCAACTTCTCCTTTGACCTTCATTTATTTTGCCGCTCAATCTCATATTAAAAATCATTGAAAAATTATTTACTACTGCGACAATTTATCACACACTTTATTTACCATCTTATGTTTCATCGTATGATTGAGATGTTGTACTTAAAATAATTTTTCATGCTATTGCGTGTGTGCAAAATTTATTAAAGACAATACAATGTGCATGTCTATTAGATTGATATTCCAATCGTGGATATAAAGACACTTTATAAAGAGGTTGAATGACTCACTCTTGTGCAATTGTGTGTATTCAATATATATTGATCATCAATAATGATGAGTCATTTGATCATATTGAATTGATTGTAATTAGTAAATCGCTTTACTGATCTGAAGCTGTGTGCGATTTAATCCAAGAATAAATCGTACACAATTTATCTTTATCACTTCATTTATAATTTTATATGTTCTATATGAAAATGGTATATCGCCATAAATTACAATTAATTACTGTTTACACAAATTTATTATAAAAATTTAATAAATAAAAAACAAAAAAAGCGAGTGAAAATAAAAAATTAATAATATTGGGAAATTGCAATGTGTATACGTTGTACGATTAAGTTATTCGATAAATAATAATATGTTGCCACTTTATTCTGCGTTTTCTTCTTTCTCTTAGAGTGAGAAAGAGAGAGAGAGTCTAATTCCCTGCATCCCATGTGCGTCGATAAAGTTATTATATTTATTATTGATGTTCGACACGATGTACTTGTACAATTGCAGGTAGCTCAGTATGTGTAATTGGTGTAGAGATAGTTAGAGAATTTAATAAAATTGTATTTTTTTTTTGTTCCATCAGCATTGAAAAAATACAATTTAATATTGAAAAAAAAAAAAAAGAGAGAGATAATATTCAGAGATTGGATAGAAAGTTGTTTGAGGCGTGTTTTAAAAATCTTTCAATTTGTATTCAGTACTGGAAATTTGAAATCCATGACTGGGCATTTTACAATGGAATTATGTAGAGCTGTGTTGGTATATCCGTATGTTTGCTATGGTGCAATTTAAAATTACCAAGCTTTTTTTATGTGTTTATATGTAATATATACATTAACTATAATGTGACAAGCAATCTTCGTGAGAATGCACAAATTTTGCGGATAAATTAGTATCACATTAATTTATATTACACTGTGTAAAAATTATTTTACATATACACACACACCCCACTTTATAATTATTAGCGTTTGGTACATACACATTTGTGTCTATATTAAATTTATTATTTATATAGCATTGAAATATTTATTCTGCATTTACCAAAATATGTCAAGATAAAACTCATGAAAATGTAATAAATAGTACCTGCTACCAAACATAATTAAATATCAAACATTTCAATTCTATAAATTCTATAATTATGTTTGCAATACTATTTGCACGAAAATGTTTGCAATATTTACAGCATTTAAAGTGAACTTCAATGTAAAAAAAAAAAAAAGTAACATAGATACAGATTTCTTTTAGATTAAAACCAGATTAAAAAGTCGTAAATAATTTTAGCTAATCAATTAATTTATTTATTGAGATTGGAAATATTGCGTTAAATATTAATAATCTATTCGTTAAGTAAACTACTGAAGGTTTGAAAGGAAAACCGAATTAATAGAGAGATTGTCAGAGGTGTAATAACTTCAGTAAATATTACACAGTAAATAAAAATAAATATATATTGAATTGTTTATTGCAAAGTAAATTATTTTCACGAACTAACCAATTAAAATCGCGATAATATTACAAGAACACAATAAATAAAAAGTTATTTATTTGAATGGAACAACAATTATAAAATGAATTTCATATGAATAAAATATAACAAAATTAGATATAAATATCCTACATTACCAATCTTCACTTGACGGACATCTAATTGCGGTTTTCCAATTGCAACAAATCATTACTGACATTAACAATATATCAATAATATATCATGGTGACTGATTATACATAAGTAAATTTCATTGCGAATAATTCTCTTGATACGGTAAAATACAAATATGATTAATATAATTATATTTCTCGGCCTGGCTGAGTATACTCCAATCTCTCTTACGCTCCTCTAATTGATTTCATTATCAATACACACTCACTTCAAACACATTCTCAAGATTATATCCTATATATTAGATTTTTTAATATTAATAATCATGATGAACGCGATGAAAATAGAATAAGGCTCATCGACTATTTATTTTTCATATCATTGAAGAAAAATAAGAAATTAAAATAATTATTTCTATTAAACACACTATTGGTGTCATGTATTAAATTAATTATAATATTGATTTATAGAAAAATTTTTATTGAGTCAATGCATTTAATATTATTTCATGTCAATTGATAAATAATATAAATAATAAAAAAAGCCGATGAGACAAAAAAAAAGAAGAAGAAGAATAAAATTTTAATCAAACAAAAGTTTTTCCTTCACCACATTTGGCGAAAGAATTTAACAGTTAACGACCCATATTAATTATACACCATAACTGTTTTCACAGTGTATGTTAAGTAGCTAATAATTGCACTGTGTCCTATTTATATAAAGCTATACAGTCATACACATATAGATTGCCATAAAATTTTATTGAATGAAACAAAAAGTAATTTAAGACTATTGTTACTTATGGGTATCATCATCATCGCGAGTGGTCAACGCCCACATTAAAAAACATTCAAATCCCATAAATTTCCATCAGTTGGATAAATGTTAATGCAAGCGGGACCGCTCATTAAAATTAATCTCTGCTCGTAAATGTATATAGTGGGGAGTGAACACACTGGCTACTAGTGTGTACATATACTTGTATAGCGATGTACTCACATGATGTTTGTTCGCTCCTTGCGATCATCGATGAAGATTATTGTCTGAATCAAATTACCGTTTCATTCGTATTTCGGTTTTATTTATTTATTTATTTATTTTTTTTTTTCAACCCAATTAACTTTTCAACTTCACACAATTCTTAGCATATTTACTTTAAACACAGGTGTAAAAGTCTGGCAAATTTTGTTTAACAATGTTCGTTGTTGTTTAACAAAATTTAAATGCAGAAACTAAATGTAAATAATCAAAGGTAACATTGACTATGTTTTGAGATGGAATAATTAATGTTATACACTGCAAATTATTTAGAAAAAAAATTTACAGTTGATTGGATGTTATTTTTATAAATCTTTTTTATTTATTGCATCGATAGTAGACATTTTTTTTTTTGTTTCTATTACATATATTTTTGTTTTAAAATGGAAAGTTAATGCGACAATGTAGCTCCTTCGACACATTTCAAATTTAATTGATATGTATTGGCCTTGTTGTTTCCGAAAAATTATATAATATATATTCTACGAAATGATTTCACTCTACACTGACATGAAAAGTTTTTGTTGGTATTCAAGTAAACAATTTTATTATAGCACGTAAATTTTTACTTAGAGTAAAGAAAAATTTACTAGAAGTAAGTGAATAATTCACTTGACAAAATCAGTTAACGCTTTACTTGTCGAAATCTAAAATAAATATTTGCAAAAAGTAAAATTTTACTTGCATTGTGAAGCTTCAACGATGCAGAAGTAAATTTTTAACTTATGGTGAGAAATTATTTTACTTAAAATCAGTGAAAAATTACACTTGAATCAGGAAAAAAATTATACGGTCACTTTTTTTAGTATAGTTCTCCTCTCAGTGCATGTTAAATATATATCAATTAAATATATATCAACAATCAATTTATACACCATATAATATATCTATTTAGGATCTCAAACACATCTACAAAACATAAACATCTAATATGGTGAAAACTACAGAGATAATTTATTTGAAAACGAAAAATATTGAATATCAGTGGGAGAAAAAAAAATAACTTGAAGGAGAATGAACAAATTCCGAAGTAAATGAAAAGAAGAATAGTTTATTATTCTTTTATTTATATACATATACATATACATATGTGTGATCTTGTGTACGAACGACACGAAACGGAAATGATTTTTTTTTTCGTCCCTTCCTCAAAAGCTAATTACAGAAAACTATCGTGCGACATCGGTATTCTCGGGCGTGTTACAGTACAAACAAATAAAACATACATTCATATATATATATACATATTGTATATACACACGCACACACACACACACACTGTGTGGAGATGTGGAATGTGTGGGCATATATCCATACATCATTCATGAAGCTCTTGAATAATTTTTAGATGAAAAATAAACGTGAAACAAAAAAAGATAAGGTGTATGAGTTTCTATAAACACATCCGTGTATGTAAACGTCTGTATTAATATTGTAATGCAAAGTGTCAAGTAGACAAAATAAAAAGAAAAATTACAAATACACCGTACAATTACCGGATAAAAATAAAAATTGTCTGTGGTAATAATTGCAATTTTTTTTTCCTCTCTTTCCTATTACATTTGAATTGACGTATGCAAATAAATTGTAATTACATGTGGGCTTTTATTGTGGCGCCAAGAATTAATTGTATATTAATTAATTATCATATATGTATATCAGCGTACAGATTGTATAATTGTTTCACGACAATTTTTATCCAATGTCACCTTCATTTTATACTCAATGCCATTATTCATTTTTAAACTTGACATCAATATAATGTATATTGATAATTTAAAGTATATTAATTGAATTAAAAGTATATTATTTCATATGGAGACTTGGTATAAATCGAAATATAAATATAAACATATATATGAAAAACCAACCAGGAAGTTTAAATACAATGTGGGTGAAATTGAATATTTATTACTTAAATTAATACACAAATCGTATTATCATGAATTACAAAACGTACATTTAAATTTTTCAATAAATCATTATTATAAACCATACAATTCACATATTAAATATACATGAATTTTAATGATAATATTCATAATTGAATGGAAGGAAGATGAGTTAAAGATTTATTATAATTGCATTCATAATTAAACACTTTCATTTCTCTCTATATAACTTTTCATTATTATTCACACAGTTATTTAATACAATCTATACATGACTCCCACGTCAATAATTCCACTAACTTTACGATTATACTATTCATAGACGTGTGAAAAGTACCAATCGGTATCTATGTACACACATGTATATAAAAATACATATACATTAATAATAATAATAGTAATTTTTATTATTATAAATACGAAAGTGGAAATGCATCGAACGATACTTGGTAAAAATAATTGACAGCATGCGCGGATTATTAACATAATACTGACTTTGGTATCAATTTATTATTGAAGATGAATAACGTGCTTACACATCCATCACGTACATGTACACTTTCGTTACTTAGTTATTGATTATATGAGAGATCCAACAAATGCAATAGTGCAAGAGGAAAAGGAAAAAAATCTTGTCTTCTTTTTTCGTTACTTTTGTTTACCTCCCTGTCTTTTTTCTTTTCATTCTTCAGGACATTACAACTATTTTCGTCCATCGTTGTAACCATTCATTATATTTTCATAAACAACTTTCTATAAGGAGTGTCAGTGACTTGAAGAATATTCACATCAAGGCGTGAATATATAGAATGATGTCATTTTATGGTGTCGCTGCACCTTTTCTTTATTAATAACCCGGCAACATTTTTCAAGTACTTCCAGATGACCCCATTTAATGTAAACATATGTGATGGATTTATCGATAGAGTATAGTGATACGATTGTATACACAGTTGTGCAAAAACTGTTCAATATTTTTTCGTTGATTTAAATGATTTCATATATTTCATCACGTTGCTATTAGAAAAATTATTTTTGATATTATAGTGGGTTTGAAAGATTGTATGGCGGATTTTTATGTTTTTTATCATCATGAAATTATTAAAAGATGTGATAGAAATAAGAATTACGACAGACGTTAATGTCGCTATTGATTGATATAAGAATATCGTTACTTTTCAATAAGTAAACTCGTGTGTGTGTTGAAATGTTTTTCATGAAGTATCCTCCATTGAAATATCTATTGGAATTTTTATAATTTTAATTGCTTTCAATGGTGATGAATTGTAAAATTACTTCATCGTGTTGAGGATTGAATTTTAGCTCAGCTATGAACAACGATGATACACGAAAGAGAAGAAAAAAAATGTTCATTTAATTTCATTGAATTTAGTCGGTGGTATTTCCCTTTTTTTTTTTCTTTTATTATTGAATGTTCCAAAGAATTTCACGGAAATTAAGATTATCCGATAATTCAATTACAAACATCATCAATTACTATTCAACTCTCTAAGCCATTTCAACATATAATACATTAACAAATTGAATAACACCAATAAATATTCAACAGTTTTTTAAACATAACCTAAATATTAAACAAAAATCTGTGTAAAAAATAGGAGCAAAATTGGGACACTGTAAAATTATCTCAAAAAACATTTAAGAGGTTAAACAAAAATAATCTACAATAACTATATAGTTATTTATTATAAATAATGGCATAGATCCAAATATATTTATACAAAGTAGACATGAATAAATGGCATATAATTTTGCGTTAGCCTTGATATTAAAATACATCACGCCACTGTATTCAACATGTTAATATGATATTGCCAAAATATGAAGCTTGTAATAATTTATTTTCAAATGGATGTATCTTGATATACGTCATACAGACATGTTATTTAATGTGGCTGTAGATGTGTGCAGTAGCGTGAATAATTTGACGTGAAGGGAATTCTAAGAAGCGACAATAAACTCATCATGAGTGCCAATGTGAATTGTTGTTAGTTATGGTCACCATGAAAGGTGGTCCCACCACCGTTGCGTTTCACTCTTCTTTTGGCTTATCCACCTTCGTCTACTGTTCGTTGACGATATAGCCACCAACATCACCAGACAGTCTGGCAGCACCACCACCATCACCACCACCACCACCAACATCAACATGCCACTCGCATTCGCATTCTCGGAATAACTGAGACTGCATTTCGTTATGGTATACAATATATACGAAAGAGGATTACATACGATAAGGCTTGTCATTCATTTTGCTTTTAACATGACTCTTAATTTATATATTTAAAATAGAATGGGTTGTCTGTGTGGTTCTATCAACTTCTAAGCCCTTCCGATCTCAGACGCATCTGGCCGAAATGTTGCATATATTTAGGACATAGTTGATAATATATCTGTACAGTTTAGATTTTTTTTCCCCCCTTTTTATTTTCGTTTTTATTTATGAAAGGAAATATTTACACTAAAAATTATATTGTCAATTATGCGATTATTTGATGGTGAATTGATTGGGATTTATTGGGATTTTGTAATGAATGTTTTTATGGTGGAAAAAAATTACTTTGTATTGTTGCATATGTGTGTGTATGATTGAGTTTGGAAATATTGATTGCAATTGTCTGCAATCTTTCAATCGGCAGATTTAATTTGATGATTTGGATGTCAAGTGAGTGACAGATTGGATAGGCATTTTGGAAATTTTAGTCAAAGTTTCAATTAATTATACTTGTGTGCACGATATATTAATGAAATTCAAGTTTGTGATGAATGTCTATTGAAAATATTTTAGTCAACGCTCAGAACATTTATTTGATTCTAAATAAATGAATAGTTATAAATAAATGCGCAATTATTTACAATGTTTTTCAGTACTTCTATTCAATTTATATCCGATGAAATATTCCATCATTTCAATTCAAAATTTCATATATATCCATATTCTAATTAACATAATTGTTCAAGTTTATTGTAAAATATCTAACACGATAATTTCCAATAGTTCTATTCAATTTACTCTCTATATATATATGGTAATTCAATAGTCCAATACAAAATGTTCTGAATTAAATGATTAAAAGTTATAAAACAAATATATCCTATTGCAGTAGACGCTTTCTTCAATGTTCGAGGTATACAAAACTCGCGATAGCAATATCTAAATGTTGATCTATACAATAAACTGGATAGTACAAAGGTTTATATTTAATACACTGAATTAAACAAAAATATTTAGAATACATATTAATCCAATTCATCGAAAAAAAAAAAACAAAAAGAAAGAAAAAATGTAGCAATTATTTGCGATAATTTACAGGACATTTATTCAATGTCTTTTTTAAATACAACAGTTTAATATTTCAATACAGAATGTTTTGGATTAAATTATCAAGAGTGTTAATATATATTCCATTGTAGTAGCGCACTCTTTGTTCGAAGTTTGATACATACAACACTCTCGAGAGCGGTATTTATATATACGAGAAACTGAACACGAAGATATATACACCGTGGGTGGGCCATCACCGACCATCCGCACATATATATGTATATATGTTTACTATCCGCGATGCAATCGGTTCGCCTCGAGACGTTATAAATTTTTTTTTTTTTTTTTTACCCACCATCTCCCTCTCCCGTTTACTCATCTCTCACCCCGGGTTGCGCGCATTGTCTGATGCTCATGATGGTGGCTAATATCTGATGCACGAATATTAATTTAATAGACCCTTTCATCGCCTCCTCCATGTTCACATACAGACACACACGTACACGCATATAATTGACATTAATAAAAATTAGAGATCACTTCAAATTGAAATTTGTCACAAATTGCAATGATTTTTTTTTTTTATTTTTTTGCTGATGAAATTAATTTGTGATATAGAGTTGATATTAATATGGTATAAATATCAATGACTTACTGCGAAATTTGCGAAAAAAATTGCATTTTATTTATATTATGAAAATTACGAGAAAATTCGGATAAAGTTTAATAGAATTTAGGGAATTCAAAATATAGAGGATAAAGTGGATGGTGTTGGTGGTAGCTCGGGATTTCAAAATATCACAATGAAATGGTAAATATTTTCGTATTTTTTATATAGCTAAAGATGTTATAATGACTGCAAAGGAGCAAACAATAAAAATTTTGTCATATGTATCATTTGCTTTCATATATATTGGAATTTTCATGATTTTTCAATTACATTTAAATTAATTTTTCACTAATGCCAATCATCAAAATCGTAAATTTATTAATAATCACAAAGGATACTGTAATTTTTTATTTAAACATTCAGCAACACCAAGTAAATGTTAATAATACATTAATCATAATTTCAGATCATAATGAAATTGGCTGATAAAATGAAAATCTAAATAAACGTCGTAGAAAAACATCAAGAATAAAAAATCTATGCACATAAAAGATCTCGATGAAAATAATTATTAATTATTAATTTCGAAAGTTACTTGTACAATAAGCATACAAACAATGATTCAATTAAAGCACTGTAAATCTCCAAATTAATTAGTACATCCCACGAAATTACTTGCACAATAATTGATATGCAATTAATAAAACACTTGAAAAATTGAACGAAATCGCTGCAACGATCTCATTTTCATATACTTCAATTTTTTTTTATCTATCCCCCTCATTTCTGTTTCATGGCTTTGTTTTTATGATTGTACATAGTAATGATTGCAATTTGATTTTAAGCATGTGGAATAATCGAACAGAGAAGATTTTGGGTGGTCGTTACGAAGAATCAAGTTTAATAACAGGCGCACGGTAGTCGTTCCGTCTGATGATGTATATTCTGTACTTTGTAAATGTGTCCTCTCTCTCTCTCACTCTCTCTCTCTCTCTCCCTCATTCTTTCACTGGTGTAATATACACATACATATGTAATCAGTGTATACTGGGGCACGGTCGACCAACAGACATGGCGACAATGTGTTGTGTATAGTTCAAAGTCGTGTAGCAATTTAAGGGCGCGTAGAAATTTTTTCTCTCCTCTTTTGCACAAGCGCAAACACGCACAAACACGTACGCACACACATAATATTGTTTCTTCGTACAGCCACGACGGTCCCAATAACTCGACGGTATATGTGCAAAGAGGGGGAACCACCACAACTTGAAGACTAATTTGTAGCAAAGTTTTTTACAATTTATTTTTCTTATTTCAAACATATAAATTTTACTCGAAAGAAGAGTATAAAGGAGAGACAGCAGAAGGAGCTGAACTTTATCACTCGTCTTCAAGCATAAATTCCATAAATAAAACCGAGTTAAATGAAATTGTATCATGGTGTGATTAATGCTGCTTAAAATAAAACGAAAAATAAGTATAATCAACAAGCAAAATAGCAACGTCTGTTAGTCACACATATACATATATAAACCATACGTGTGTCTCGCAATGTCTGGCCGTCTGCAGCACTTTGAAACCCATGAAAAGATAAAAAATAAAAAGTGTATATATATTCATGAAAAAGAGAGTAATAATAAAAATGAAAATAACGAAAAAAGAAAAATAATGAAGTGTAGAACTCTTTAGAAATGGCGCAACACTTGAGGCCACTCTGCTACATTACTTACACATATAGATACTATAGATGTATAAACGCGTGTATAGACAGTGAAAAGCAATGCGATAGAGACAATTATTAATGTCAAGAGTAAGCATTGCCTTGAAGGCCTGGTGCAATGATAGGTTGATGGTGTTGTTTGCATGGGGGTTTTATATATGAAAGGGATTCAACATTGATGAACGAGTTGTATACATACGGTAATAATGTGGACACACACACACACGCGCGCGCGCGACCGGTTAGAAGCCCCGCAGGATTGTTTCTATTAAAGAGTCGGCAGAGAGTATCATCAAAGAGTTGTATTGCAGATGTCCAACATCATTATACATCTAGTGCAAATAGGAAATTAAGTAGGTCCCTGCCCTTTTGATATTTGCTGTGTATAAATATATTCATTTATGTATTTTTTTGATTTATATATTTAGTAAATTGACGAGTGAAACGATTGATGTATTGAATATGTATTAAATGTCATATTTATTTATCGTTTGATTAATATTATGGAAAAAATATTGAGTCAATTTATATGAAAATTCCATTTGGAGAATTTTTTTTTTATTCAAGGGCACGACTGGTGTGACACTTTCGAAAAATCAATTTTTTTTTGTTTTTTCAATGGCCTATACCTTCAAGAGTAACAGATTAAAATTTCGAGGGCAGCTCTCGAATAGATTTGAGTTACAGCCTTTTAAAAGCAGCTGTTTATCGGTGAGAAACGTGGAAAGTTTCATCGTTGAATGCAATTTTCACAAAACGGCATTTTTTAAATTTGCTGCAGTTCTAACTCGAATACAAATCGTTCGATCGACTTGAATCTTTTTTCAACGTGTTTATTAACGGTTTCTACATCCAATGAACTAGCTAGCTGTTTCTTGATTCGTTGGAAAATGTATTTTTATCATGCAAAAAACCACCACAATTTTAAGGGAAATTGAATACTTTTTTTTTCAAAACTCCGCCATTTTGTTGAATTACAATTTTTTTTTTTTTTTTTTTTTTTTTATAATTCTTGTTTAGGGATATAGTTTCTAGTTTAACCAACTTATTTTTTGATTTCAAACGCTTTAAAAACGGCAATCACTGCAGCAGTGGGACAACTTTTTTTCTTTCCAAACTCGGAAGATTGCGCATAAATCGCTGAAAATTTAATATTTTCCAAGAAAATTATAACCTTGTATACATAGCATGTACACATGTATGAAAAAATGGCCGAAAATCACCTTTTTTTTAAC
>CAJUYH010001229.1:3604-15884 GCA_910591685.1 Galerucella tenella | reverse complement strand
AATGGACCAATCATCGATGGTATATCCTGTCGAGGATTACAGGTCATTTATATTCAGGCTGTAAAACCACTGTCATATTTTTAATCTCATTTATGAATCAATATCATTATTATGATAATGATGGTGTTGTTATTTCTTTTTTTTTCTTCTTTTAAAATACATAATTGCAGTTTATTACAGAACATAAAATTAATATATATACATATATAAACATAAACATATATATATATATATATATATATAATTAAAAAATAATGATTTAATGTAAACATAAAACATTTGATTTACATATATACGCGGAGCATGTTGACCAATTAGTTATTATGTTTTGTAAATAAAAAAAAAAAAGAAAAGAGTTACGTTTTTTTTTTCTGTCAGCTTGCATAGAGTGATGTTGACCTGATCAGGTCACCATAATTCTATCTATGTATGATTATATATCGAATGACTAAGATGTGAGGCTGTGTAACAGACATTCAGACACAACACTCATGCTAAAGTACTATTAGTATTTCTATTTTTGCAACTAACGTCTGCGAGAGCGTTATAACAGGCATCAGGCAAACACTTCAAGTCTAGTCACGTTTATAAAACGAGATGTATGTGTTATATGTGTGTTTGTGTGTGTAGTGTTTAACATCAGGTATATATAAAATCGTTTATGTATCATTCGTCTGTGCAACTGTATATAGTTGTTGACAAAAATGAGGAATAATAATAATGCTAGGAGCAACAAGAGAAAAGAAATAAAAATGAAAATAAATTATTGCTCGAGAGTTCACATGTAAGTGTGTATATACACATGATTATATCCGCGATATATCCGGGTTTAATGTCGAGTATAATGGAGATGAATAAAAGGTGGTATATACAAGATCTTGAGGAAAGAGATACGTATATACAGAAATATGTGTTGGTTGTTCAATTTTGTTTAACTATATAATATATAGTGATATGTATTTATATATTTATTTATACGATTTTTTTTTTTGTTAACATAACGATTTCGTAATAACACGAAATATCGTGTGAATTGAATATACGACACGAAAATATATATTTGCATAACTAATTTGACGATAAATGTCTGTATTTTTCAATTTACACGCGAATAATTTGAAATTTCTTATTTATTTATTTATTTATTTAGTGATTTATTCGTGTGGCCATTGATTTTTCTGGTGTTTTACTATGTAGGATTTCGTTGTAACTGGAGCTTGATAATTTTTTGTTTCAACTGATGTCTTGTATACACTTTGTTAGTTAAATATTTATTACACGTATGAATCGAATAAAGGATAAAATTTCATAAGGAAAACAAATTGCTGTATATGTATTTTTTTTTTTTTTCAAATGTAAATAAATGTCGCTTTTAAATGTGAGATTAATTTTGACAATTATAACTAAAATAAAAAAAACTATTGTCTAATAATTGACGGAATATTTATAACATTCATTACCAACTTGACTGAACAAATAAACGCAAACAAATATCTTTCACGTCTTCACCATATTAAAATGACGAAAGAAAAAAAAAATGCTAAATAGAAGCTATTTAATTAATTAATTAGTTAATTAATTGATTAATTAATTAATTTTCTCACAATAAAGGTATTGATAAAAGATTCATAAAACGTATTAACTCTACAAATTATTGAAAATAAAAAACAATAAATTCACATACAAAAAATTATTAGAATCATTGATAAAATCAATTGAAAATTAAGTAATATAACTAAATTTAAATACAAATCGCACCTTCAATTATTTATTGCGAAATAACTTCCATACATCTTTCTATAATCAATTAAAATGACAACAAAAAAAAAACGTTCATACAATAAAATTCTCAACATACTTCTCTTATTTCAATTTTCTTTTTTTTCTTTTTTTGTTTGTCGATTTCCCCACTACTATTTCTCGATTATCAATTTTTATTTCTAAGAATGATTAAATACTATAGCAATATAAAACATTCTAGTTAATGAGAAAGCAACATAGTGGATATATACTCATACATACTCCGTATATATACGTATATGTATCTAATATTAAGTGTGTACATAATTGCACACCGTTGAACTAGCAAACTCTTTACAACGATACATCTCACTAACTAACTGCGGGCCAATCGGGTAATAACCCCAACTAACCTTCCCATAGAGAGGAACTATCATATATATACATTCTACATACATACACATGTTCAAGGATATATACCTCGTTCATTTGGTTTCATTATTTTCTCGAATAAACTGTGCGCTCGTGGCATTCGCATTTTACCTTATTTTCCTATGATGAGTCCAAAATTAATACTCACGCTCACACACATACATACACACACACACACACACACACACACACACACACACACACACACGTATCCATACACAAACACAGAATTATAATCAGTAATATAAAGATACTTAGCGTGATGGCTTAAATTACAATAAAAATTATATTGTATCCATTATATAATTCTCTCAGTTTATTTACATGAATGTCTTATTCTTCATTTAATTATTACAACACCATCATTTACATGTCACGTTAAATAATTCCACTATTACATTGATGATGAATAATTGTGAAACTGGATGTAGCTGGGTATATATTTAATAATGATTGTCGTTTAAATAATGTGATGAAGAAGATAAAAAAATTTATGCAAGTAGACTTACACGGTATTTTTCATCATTTTTGTTGACATTCGTGACGCGTTACACGTCATCGTAATGGAATATACAGTGAGAGAATTATTTCCTGAATTCAAGTGAAAAAAGTGACATGGAAAGTTTTTGTCGGTATTTAAGTAAAAAATATTCTTATAGCAAGTAAACTTTTACTTAGAGTAAAGCAAGACTTACTAGAAATAAGTGAATAATTTACTTGTCATAATCTCAAATAAATACTTGTAACAAGTAAAATTTTACTTGTATTGTCAAGCTTCAACGATGCAGAAGTAAACTCTCAATCTATGATGAGAAATTATTTTACATAAAATCAGTGAAAAATTACACTTGAATCAGGAAAAAAATTATACGGTCAATTTTTTAGCATAGCGTCTCTCTGTATACAGATTTGGATATGCAATTCGAAATAAAATCTGTCATAACAATTTGTCATTAGCTCGATAACAATTAATTCCCTATAAATTTTTTTTATTTTTTTGGTCCAGCCATTTTCAAAACCATAAGGCAACAACCATAAGGCAAAAAAACATAGCATAATGCATAGTAGAAAATAGAATAGATAAAAAATAGATAATAGCAGTTCACAAAAGTATGTAGTAAACAATAAAGCAAGAATAGTGAAAAATAGCAAACAAAAGCAGCAAAACAAAATAAAAAATTGGATCAAATGTTAATTAATACCGAATATTGCCGTACATAATATCTACAAGAACATCGTCCAAGAAAGCAATAATCGCAAAATAGCAACAATGTTTTCAGTGAATGTTAATATTCACTATTTCTATCCGTTTATCCATTTATTATTGTAAAAAAGTGCAATTATATATTCGTTATTTTGGCCTTCGATAAATCAAATGATATCAATACTTTCTACATCACTACATGATGAAAAGTAAAAAAATAAATAATAAGAAAGTAGTGTCTTACGTTGAAGCTAAATATAAAAGCTAATTGTATTTCATACAGTTGTGTACCAATGATCATTGGCCAAATGACATTATAAATGTTGGCCGGATATAGAAATAAATGTAGATTAAGTGAAAACAATATTGGCTGCAAGTACGCGTACTAATCACCATTTAAATATAAGTGAAATTCTTATGGAATTTGATAGTAAAAGAGAAAGAGAAAAGAAAAGAAAAGATAGAAAATAAATACAAATTGTCATGCACTTGTATATCACTTAGTGATACAGTTTTGTATATATATTCAGGAAAGTATTTATTCGTGTTTGCTACGCCCATAATATTATGGGCGGTCTAACGCACGCGTGGGCCAAAGAATCAACATTTATATATATATATATGTATATATATACTTATGGCTGGCTCATTGTTTGTTGTGTAGACAGTTCACAAATGCCTCGACGTCAGAATTCAATTGCGCACGCCATACAGTTACTATGCGTAGGCGGACCAATGACAATGAATATATATACATATATATGTATGTATATGTTTTATGGTGTACGTGAAATAAATACGAGACTCGTCCTTTTTTTTATCCCTTGCTTTATGAATAATCTTTCATTATTACTCTTCCGACAAAAAGAATAGATGAAAAAAGAAAATATAAAAATTAGATCAATTTGTATATTTGTGGTGATTTGTATGGTTGTATGCGAAGAAAAAATTGCATTTGCTGTAACAAGTAATGACAAGTTCTCATACTAGTGGCATATTTTATTTACTTATTCAATTCATTGTTTCTTTGTTCTTAATAATTTTTGTTCTCTCTGCGTAATAGTCTTCAAAATTGACGCGAATTCAAAAACAAAAAGAAAATTATTAAAGATGAAAATTGAAAGTGTTATAGTTGAATTTAAATATGAATTTTCTCCACAACAATTGCACTAAATCACGTGATTTCAATTGGAATTGAGTGAAAAATTTACGATTCATGTGAGAATCACATATTTAAATAAAATTTTATTAAAATCGATAGAATTTTTGAGATTTAGAAAAATGTCACCTAAACACATTCCATCACTCAACTATAAGTCATAGCATTTGAATATATAAATAAATAACAAATTAAATTAATTTGTCAATCAATTAACAAATGTAATAAAAATCAATGGGCGAGTTTACTACTTGTCAAAAAAATTTTTTCTATTTTATCACAGTGCACCAACTTTCTTTCTATTTCCCAAACGTTCATTAATATTTTTAACACAATTGCACAACTATTTTTAGTTTTTAACAAATACATTTATTGAAAATTTATCATTATAGAAATTGTAATGGCTTAACAGGTCTACTTTGTCCCAGTCTACCTCACACACACGCACACACACACACACACACATACATACATATCTAAATAGAAAATTGAGCGGGAACACAATTGACGCCAGTCGCCACCAGCTCTCTCAATACACAAAATCTTTGTCTGTATTTTTCGACAGTTATAAAAACAGTTAAGTTTCTTTATTATACCTGCGGTTGGATATTTATACAGGAATACTGTATGTATACATAAACGAGTTTAATTGTACCCACCAATATAATATGTTGAGAGTGCTTACGACTTAAACTTATGTATATGTATATTTGTATGTATGATATATATGGCGGCTTCTGTTTTATATGGCATAATTACATGCTCGGTTGACTGACGGATAATATGTTCAAAAGCGATTCACCACCTGGGGATCAGTTACAGAATACCTTGAAACTACTGGTATTACCCAACTAACAAATATATATACATATATGTATATATGTGTGTGTGTGTGTGTATGTGTAATAATTTGTGATCCCAAAGTGATTCAGGTCCTTGAGTTTAAGATGGACTTTCTCTCTTTCTCGCATTCTAGATCTTTTATTCTTTCGCTTCATCTTTTTCACCCAGCGGAATTTCATTCCAAAATATTTGTCATTATATCTTGTGTCTATCATTATAAAAAAAAAAATATTTATTCACCTCGCACTTTAAAATTTGTTGTGGTTAATTAAGAATTCATGTGTGTGTACACAATTTTTTTGCACGATACATTTGAGATAAGTGAGAATGGAACGATGAGAGAAGAAACGAAAATTCTAATGGACCAAGAGAAAGTATTATATAAATTTAATTTGAAAAAAAAATTTTTTTCTCTTCTTTCAATGAGAATTTAGATATATTGCAAAATTTATTGAGCATATTCGTGGTTGAATATATATATATATATTTCTTTATTCTCACAATTACTTTTTATTATGTAGTGAGAATAAAAGTATGACTTACTCGGCAATCGTTGGAAATTCGAAAGTATTGACGACTATTTTTATATTGAGGATTATTTTAAGTTTCCTCAAATGACACATTCAGTAGTATAGAAACCGAATATTTATTAGTTATAAACATTGTGCGTTTGTTACAGCATGTTTGAGTGCGATAAAATGTCTCTATTCCATTTACTGCATTTGAGTGTAAGCTTTTATAGATAAACAGTATAACTTCAGTGTAAATCTAAAATACAATCTTAGTTGGCTAGTGAAACTCTCTTCCACTTACTTATCACTATAATATGATCGGCTTGGAAGTGAGTGCTCACATCTACTCGTCGTTTTTCGCTTCGTTAAAGTACTTCTTCTGTTTATTACTTTCATTATTTATACCATACATTTTATAATTATCATCATTCAATAATATATTATATTGTTTGTTGTAATTTATCCTGTGTAATCTCTGCGTACATTGGCATCTGAATAGAATTTGTTTTGACACTTGAAAACAAAAATGAAAAAAAAAAAAATCAATTGGAATCGATCAATCAATCTGTCTGTCTGTCTGATTGTCTGTCTACCGGTCGGTCTGTTTGTATTAAATAGTTGTCGCGTAATTTCAAGAATGGCCGGATAAAAAAAAATTAAACGATTTTTACATAGCAACTTGACATAAACGAATTAAATAATAAATTGCTACGTCACATCTGGTATCAGATCAGAATATCATAATTATAATATTACGTATATAATAATATTACATAAATTGTTCACTGTACAATACTGTCTTAAACGTAAAAATATACCACAATAAGATGACATGATTGAATTAACAACGATTGTTTCCAACAAACAGTCTACACATTTTTCACGATACAGCATAATATTATTACAATTTCTAATGAATTTCGTTTACTTGCTGGCAGTAATCTCACTATTTGCTAAGATTGTATTCATTTTATCTATCCATGACGGACTAATACGAAAAATATAATAAAAGTAACAACAAAAAAATACTCGTGACAAATTGCATGAATTTTCCCTTGAAATGTAAAAGAAAAGTGTACAGTAAATATCGTCCAATAAACAAAAAATCACCATGACAAGATATACTGAGTACTTTACTAAACACAACTGTATACTCAGTAATTTTTAAACGAGTCTCAAATAATATTTGAAATATAAAACAGAAAGTAACACATTTTGTAAAATATATCCGTCAATGAATTGATACCGTTTGAGCTGATCGATACAAAGGTATAAATCTTCCGGTATGCATATATATATATATATATATATATATTCGAGAAGATTAATTGCCTGGTAGTAGTGAGCTTACGCGAAAACCATAATTAAATCCTGCGCCGGGTGCGCACGTGTGGCCGGCGGTCCTTCGTCGCATCGTCTACATCGATATGATATATCTCATGTCTGGAGTAAGATGCACTTTTACATAAACACATCACATACACACACTTATTCACGTACATATAGATATATCCAGGGTGAAATATCGAGGTCAATGAATTTATGTCGTCAATTATAAACGTCGATCGAATTGCAACCACACAGTATATATGTGTATAAGTATTTTATATAAATATATATAATAACTCGTTTAACTTTAAAACTTCCTAGAAATAATTATCGCTATATATATATATATATATATATATAGCAATTAGATAGTTATTAAATCGATGATTATTACGTAGGACTGAGTGTCGTTTAATTAGCAAGTGACAATCGATAAAAATTGATTATAAAATAGAAATAAAAATGAAAAATAATAATTGGAATGAATGGAAGGAAAAAATTATCGCATTTTATTTTTTTAATTCTCAAAACAAAAAATATATTGTATTTATATTTGTATATATAATACAAAAAAATTGTATAAGTATCTAAATACCTATATATACATATATATATATCTTTATACCCATATCTCAATTACAAACATGAAAACTGGTTTTACATTCCGTTGCATCGACTTGTCCACACAGACGACAAAGCGAAATAAACAACAGCGTCAACGACAACGACAACAACAACAGCAATAGCAATAGCAACAGCAACAGCAACCACCACCACCGTTAGCATATGGTATTTTCATCTGTGTATACACAGAGAGGTATATAATGTCGGAGGATAAAAGCTATAAGAGAGACATTGTGGATCACGGAAGAGATCGCCTACACTTGTGCACAAAGTGAAACCGTGAAAGCAATTGCCAACCGACATATTTGCGTATTTGATTTTTTTTTATTCCGACAAAATTTACAATTTACCTTACCATGTTTATGTGGATATTTATTTATGGAAATTCCAATGTAAAAGATGATAGAGCAATACAATTAAATGAGAGCAATGTTTAGATATGTGGCTGTTATTAATCTGCAAAACAAAATAAATTTGATAATAATAGATGGGGACATTTGCCAAAATATATTTTCTTTTTTTTTATATATAAACTGTAAAATATTTATTTAAACCAATTCGCTGTTGACACTTTCAATAATTAATAATTGAAATAATTACGAAAATATATTCATGAATAATAAGTGATAGCCATTGATATATTTTTTTTTTTAACATAATAGTTATAATTATCCAATAAAAATTATAGTTATTAAAAATAATTGGAATGCTGATCTCAACTATTGTGACATATTATCACTAATTCAATATCAATTATTCATATATTTTTGATTCTTATAAATGTATTTTTATCCATACTTTTTGTTCATTATTACAAAAATAATTCAAATGTTCAAATAATTAATGCGATAAATATTCTTATTTATAATAATCATTCGTATACAATTCGTATACAATAACAACAACTATTATTTTTAATGAATATCTATATATATATCAATGTGTGTGACATTTAAGGGGCACACCTAGTGTGAAATTTCAAAAAAATCAATTTTTTTTTATAACATATTAAAATTTGGAATCGATATCTCAAATAATTTTTGAGTTATATCCATTTAACGATTAGCCGCTCGGCAGGTAGAGAGTTTCATTTTATCTTTAAACGCGTTTTTCTCGGAACAGCATTTTCCGAATTCGCTGCAGTGATAACTCAAGGAAAAATGATCCAATCACTATCGAATTTTTTTCTACATGTTCTTTATATAGTTCTCCATACAATGACCTATCGAATTTTTAATCGGATCAAAAATCGAATTTTGGCAGGCCAAAAACGACCAAAATTTTGGGTAAAATTCGACTTTTTTTTTTTTAAAACGCCGCCATTTTGTCAATTTTTGATATTTTTTTTTTTTGATCGTAGGTCATTGTACGGACAATATCTTCTAGTTTAACGAGATTTTTTTTTTTTTAATTTCATCCACGGGGAAAGCCGGAATCACTGCAGCAGTAGAGGACCTTTTTTTTTGCGCTGTCGGACATTGTTTATAACTTGAAAAATATTTGATTTTTTCTTTTCAAAAATTTCGCTGTATATCCGTAAGATACGTATATATATATATATACTCTCAAAATTTTGAAACAATTAATAAAGTAGTTTTTCTAATAAAAATTCCCAAAAATCATCTTTTTTTTAGGCCGTCACACTAGGTGTGCCCCTTAAATTGGAAACTTTAACAGGTCAAACTGGTGTCAATATTTATTAATTACGCTGTGAAGATGTAGAAATATCTGTCGTTTTACGCACGTGCGGGTTATACATAAAATATTTAAATTCGAATTTGCTGTCTATTAAACAATGTTTTCTATTTTTTCTTTTTTCTCTTGATTTTTATTTTCTTCTCTCATATAGTGGGATAGTTAGTGGTATTTTATACACATATACTGTAGAATGGATAGTATTCCAATCATGAGGAAACGGCCAATGTGTCGTCTCACGATAATCACTGAAATCGCACACAGTAAAATCCGCTTATATAAATCTATTCAATTGCGTAGGAGTGATGCCAACATTAATTTAATTCATTTCTATACTCACATACATATTAGCCAAATGGCCAAACACACAGTGAAAAAAAAAAAAAAAAAAAAACAACTAACAGAATTAAAAAAATATTTATGCAAAACATTACCGAAAAAAACAAAAAAAGGCCATAGTTAAAGTGATTAAAGAAATATCATAATATTAACATAAATAAATGAATCGACAGTGACTAAGTAAATAATTATTTTCATTTGCGTTAGTAAAAGCCATGTGTCAACACACCAACAATCTTCTTATCAGGCAAGCTCGTGCTTATATTGCACGCGTGAGTATGTATGTAATGCACTTATGCGTGTCTTACGTCTCCGACAGATAAATTGTTTTCACGGGTGTGAAACTCGAGCGTTGGTATATATACCTATATGCAAATTTGCATCTTGACAGATGAGATCGGATCAGCTGTAGAGTGGAACGTGTTTTGCGCTCGCGTGCGCTTTGACTCGGAGCATTCATATATATATATATATACATGTATATATATATATATAAAGCTTTCTTGATTATGTGACCCGTTTGTATAGTTATATATTGTCAAAAAGACGATGTTGATTTATGTATCAGCTTAGTGTATTGGTATGAAATTATGGTGTGGCTATACACGAAGATGCTATTTAACCATTTGATAGCTGCCTGTCATCAAATAGGCCCTGAAGCCATACGCGAAATGAAGTCATGTGTGTACACTGTAAAATAATATTAATAATGTAAAATAACCTTTGGATTTGTGATTAGCTGATTAGTGTTGAATTTTTTTCGCTATTAATTTTTATATTATTGCACTTGTTGAAGTAACTGTGATCAATTCATGAAAAACAATTTTCATATGAATTTATATGTGAATGGTAGAGGTAATTTTTTTTTTATTTTGCCACATCATTTATTTTATATTAGTGAAATTGGGCCCCCCTTTTGTTTTATGGATATAATGGCTCAATATTCTCACTTGTTGCCACAATTTCGTTTTTACACTTTGGGTAACCATCTAGGTATGCACCACTATAAGACTTTATAGTGGTGCGAAAGAACAAAAACATTATGACAAAATGAGGAATATTTTTCTCTTTCTCATTAAAAACGGCGCGTTCCATATCTCCCTCATTCCATCTCGTCTTTACATTTTTGTAATTTTTCACCATGAAAAAATATTGAAAATATACGACGTGGTTCTAATATGGACCTAGGCCCACATTTCCAACATCACTGACGACAGGTTTCATTAGGTGATATATTTTTAAAATGTATATATATACCAACATTCAATTCAAATATTTCACGTAATAATATTACGTGAGTAACTATTAGGTCTACAACTTTGCTCGCGCCGTTTTCCGAAAGATGGCTGTAGTAGTTAGTAGTAGTTGAAATAAATTAATCACAGATGTCGAACATTTTGTTTTGCCATTTCTAAATATAACCCTACGTTAATATCAGTTAATTTGTGTTTGCATCATAACATTATTTTTAATTAAATATGTCCGAATTTAAACCGAATTCTCGTCATTTGCGGGAAGTATTACTTTTTGATTTTAACATGAAAAAATCTGCGACTGAGGCTCACCGGATTATCTCTAGTACTTATGATGAAGCCACTATTAGTGACAGAACGTGTCGAGAGTGGTTCCAACGCTTCAAGAACGGTGATTTTGCTGTCGAAGACCGCCATAGTGGTGGAAGGGAAATAGTTTTTGAAGATGCAGAATTGGAGGCGATTCTTAGTGAAGACTCGTGTCAAACACAAGAAGAATTAGCAGAAGCATTGGGAGTCAGTCAGCAAATAATTTCGAAACGCCTGAAAGATCTGGGAATGATTCAGAAAGAAGGATATTGGGTACCTAAAAAAAAAAACGGCGGGAGCAAAGTTGTGGACCTAACACTTACCGTGAAAATATTGAAAAAACGAAAAATACACTTTTTGAATTTTTTTGACAAGAGTTGAGTATCTCAATTAAGGATGTGAGTACTAGTTTTAGCTATAGCTGGGGGGGCCCATATTGTACGCATAGTCCATATTCGAATCAGTTCCTCTACTTATTGACACGAAATTTTTTTTCATTTAGAATTGTTACCATAGTGTTATTGCGTGTTAATTTTAACACAATACGAATAACTAAATTGATCATACACTCATCCCCGTGGAGCAAAAATACTTCAATTAAATTTCAATAAAATTAAATTAAAATTAAAACTACAACAAATGCATCAAAAACATGAAATTCTTAAAGTCACCTAATGAAATATTAAAAAAAAAAAAAAAAAGAGAAAACACTTCAAGTGCATACAGTTAACCCAGTATATATATTATACATAAAAACCCATGCACGAAATTGCAACCAATTCGAATATATCCTTTTTAAACCATATATATATATATATATATATATATATATATATATATA
>CAJUYH010001228.1:35543-48831 GCA_910591685.1 Galerucella tenella | reverse complement strand
TTAAGGTTAGCTATATGTCAAAATAGCAAATAAAATAAACGACATGCGGAAAACCTGGATATACGACACAATCGATGACGCACACCAAGAAGGGTATTATTTTAACAGTACTTATAACTTCGATACGCCACACTTTATTCAAACTATTTTCAAATTATAGTTCAAGTTGGAGTTAAATTTGTGGTATAAAAAGGTTTTCCAAAAAATTTATATTTTCTACGATATTTGTCCGGTCCCGGACTTTTGCCGAACTCTTTATTAAACAATACTGGCTGAAGGACCTCAGTCGATGACCATTTGGTTGTACCAATAAATGAAGTTTATTATTGTTATGAATTCTCATATTAGGTGCACCAAGCTAGATTCCACAATGTTATTAGTAGAATCGAGCACTGACAAAGAATACACTTAAAAAAAAGTGAAGGAAGTAATGAATCAACCTGCCAATATATTGCTTAAAAATTAATATACACCTGTTAATTTTAGATGGACAAGATGTAGAAGAATTGGAGAGAATGGAACACTTGGAGCAGATCAAAATCCAAGACATGAAAGATGATATATCTCAAAATATACGTATAGCTGTTGAAGGTAGAAGGATTCAAGATGAGCTATTTTTTATCATTCATGTAAACACTTTTTGCTATTGTGCATCTTTAGACCGCTACTACCCAGCTGAAATCGCCATTACTTGTTTTAGTTTAGAAGATGGAGTATTGCCACAAAATGTATTCCATAGAGTTGTAAAATCAGGTAAGACACATCTGATTTTGATATAAATATCTCATGTTTCATATTTTTACTAATTCAATCATAATTACTATTTTTCTAGGACCACTTCCTCTTGGCTATGCTAGTGAAGCTAAATTACTATCTGATCAAACTCATCAATTACCTCCACCTTCCCCTGGAGATGATTCGAATGTTGAAGAAGTATTTACTGAAATGAAGCTATTTCTATCGACCAAACTTTCTGGATCAAAAAGATATCCTCCCCTTTATGCCGATGAAAAAATGATGAAAATGGTGCAGAGTATCCTAAATACTTGGTGCTATGATTTTGAAGAAGACGAAAGACTCCTATTCAAAGTTTATAACTTACAATACATGTTCACAGCTCTAAGAAATGCTGTAGCTAATAAAACAGTATGGACTTCCGAAACTTTTAGTGCCAGGGAAATAGAAAAAGATGTCTACGCCTATACATCGAGCATTTGCTGTGAACTACATTCTATAACCGACGTTTCTGTATACTGTAGTCGTTCAACATCTGTTAGATATGCTTATACGATATGTGACAACTGCTGTGCCGATTTAGGTATTATTTTGATCCCCGGTGTTCATGTTCCAGATAAAGCTTTAACTCCTTTTTCGGGTACAAGATCCTCATCCACCGTCAGTTTATTTTCCAGTAAATCATCTAAATTAAAAGCTTCCATCCGGGATGATGATTCGGAGAGTGCAATGTCATTTTCCAGCAAATCCGAATGGGATAATCAATCTACAGTGTCTGATTATTCTACTTTATCGAATGATAGTGATTTTCCTAATCTGGGAATGAATAAAAAAAAATCCGCTCAAACTAACTCTCAACCTCAGTTTTCTTCGGCTGATTCTCGCTCATTGGATCAGTCTTCGGCTAGAAGTTATGCTGGGGCCATGGGTAAAAGTAAACAGTTCAGGAAACCAATAGAAGTTTCTAATGAATCTGATGATGTTAGTTCAACTAGCTCTGTTACTGAATTTTCTATTGGTAGAGGTAGAAGCACTTCATCATTTAACGGTGATAATGATGATTTTCCCGCCCTAGGAGGTGGTAGAGGTAGATTGCTAGGAAGAGGTAAACGAATGAATTAAGTGACTCTCTCATATAAGACGATCCAGATTTTTTTTCTGAATGTATTGAAAATTCAAGAGTGTAGTTGTGCCATTCTCATTTTTATTTTATTAAAATGATACAAAATGGATGTTTTTATGGAACAATCAATACAGGGTAACAAAAAGGCAGGTCATAAACCATACCACATTTTCTGGGGCTAAAAATAACTCGATCCAACCCAAGTTGCCCTAGTACAAATGTGCATGCGAAAAAAGTTACAACCCTTCGAAGCTACCAAATAAAAATTGAATTTTTCAAGTATTCGAAGGGTTGTAACTTTTTTCGCATGCACATTTGTACTGGGGTAACTTGGGTTGGATCGAGTTATTTTCAGCCCCAGAATATGTGGTATGATTTATAACCTGCCTTTTGGTTACACCTTGTATAATTGTTAGTGATTTATAATTTCTACTTACTTAATTAGATTTGGGGTATGTTTTTTTGTAACGAGACAAATATTTGATGCAGTTTTTGGGATTAGCTAAATGAGCTTTTTTATTTTTATTTCGACCTTGCTCAAAATAGTATTCTTGAATTTATTAATTTGCTATACTGATTGTCCCATCCAAGTTAGAATAATTGTCACGATACACTGTGTTATTTTATAAGATGCCACATTCCTGTACAAAACTGTCAAACACGAGCTAACTTTTTTTCCAAATAGCTTTTATGAAAAATAATAACAGATTTGGAAAGGTCGTTGAAAAATAAGTTCAAGTGCACTTTTAATCCTCTTAATCGTTCTAGCTCAATAAAAACATAGATAGCTATGTTTAAAAAAGTCGAACTCTATTTTCATACCACTTTCGAATATTTTCAACCGCGTTGGAGAGAGCCAGACGAGTAGAAGCACGGGAAATTTGAAAATTAAACGTGAATTATGCTGCCGTACAAAGCTAAACCCCCGTATTTGCAAAACAATAAAAATGGCGTAAAACAACAATTAAACTTCAATGTATAATATAGCTTCACACAATGGCTTCAAATTATAGAACCTGATTACAGTAGAAGAAATGGACGAGTAAATTCATTTTTTTATGTAAAAAACCATATTTTATCACTTTCACAAAATAAAAACCCATACGGTGAATATCGTTATGAAAAATAAGGCCTTATACTAGGGATAATACCGGTATTTTGATAATACGGTGATTGCATCTATATTAATTGGGATATGTACTAGGAGAAAAGGTAGAAATGCCGGGATATTCCTAAGGAAACGACCAATTTTTTGCAATCCAATTACAGTAAAGCAGCTATACAGTTTTATTTTAATATTATACACAATAATACCTAATAATCAACTTCAAATAGAAACATCTTAACATTGTTTTATATTAAAACATTTTTTTCAGGTAGTCCCAGCCAAAACTTCCTCTATTTTCTGGTATTATATCACCAAGATTTTTTAGGATGTTTTCTACTTTACTTTTTCCAAACCCATTAGGTTGTGATTTTATTGATGGGTCTGGAATGTTCAAAATATATTTTTTCTTGCAAAAAATCGAGTTTTCTCCAATTATCATTATTATTTCTTCCAAAATATAACTCATACTCATTAAGTTTAATAAATTTTTCAGTAATTTTAGAAATGTACAGTTTTGGAGTTTCTTTTTTAATTTTAGCTACAGAAGGCAATTTTTCCACAGTTAAAAATCTTCAAGTTCAATTTTTTCAACATTGGCCCTTCTTTCTGACTAGTTATTATTGGCACACTAAAACAATTAGAAAGAAACACGTATGAACACGCCCGAAATATTGTAGACGCTACGGGTAATACCCGTAATTGAATTTTACTAAAGAAAATCTACGTATTTGATTGCAAGTACGTGTTTATCCTATAGTAAAACAAAAATACGTGAACTTTTCTTAGCATTTAAGGTATTTTTTGCAAATACGGGTAAAAAAGGATCGTTTTTTAGCGTTTTTGAGCAAAATACGAGGTTATAGCATAGAAAAGATCCAAGTTCTTAATATTTTTATTAAACCAGACACAATATCTCATTTTTCGTTTTTTTTTTTTTTAAATACGGGGGTTTAGCTTTGGACGAAAATGGTGTATCTACTACTTTTTTTAAACATAATCATACATTTTTTTATTAAACCATAGCGAATTCAAGAAAATTGAAAGTGCATTTGAACTTATTTTTCAACGACCTTTCCAAATCTGTTATAATTTTTCATGAACGCTATTTGATAAAAAAGTTAACTCGCGTTTGACAGTTTTCTACAGAAATCCCTAGGTATTTGTGTACTCGAGTCAATTGACTGAATAATGAACAAGGGATGTTGAAGTATTTTTTAACAAACAAAATCTCTATTTTGTATGTCAAGACTGACTGGTGTTAATTTGGTATCATTCCAAAATGCTCAAAAGATAAAAAAATCTGGAAAATATTGTTGTTTAGCTGCGTTACACATCATGAAAAATGTTTTTTTTTGTTTGTCGTTAAAAAATATTGATTCGTTAACTTTACAAAGAATATAAATGATTATTTTTTCACTTGTAAGTCTAAATATTTTGAAAATAAATGTTTTTATGTCTTATTTATCATTGCTTTGATCCAATTCAGGTTAGAAAAAGTAATTTCCCAAGTTATCTTTGAAAACCAATAACCAATTAATTTCACATTGACAACCATAACCGTAATTGTACTGAAAACATGCAGTGTCTATTTGGCGTATACAACTAACTTGAATTCAACATACAAACCAAACTCTAAAGATAAAACGTAAACCTGTTGTGAAGTTGAGTGATGCTGTAGATGTCACTTTCGTGAACAAATATACCATTAGGTCTATTTTTTATAGTTATGAAGTAGTAAAAGGCAGTCTCAGATAGTACACTACATCTTAAAAACGTCCAGCTCATGTCTTACTTTGGTCCAAAATGGGTCCAAGCGTTATGGTACGCAAAACGGACGTTTTTAAGACTTACGCCTTTGTAGGAATGTTTTAGATATACCTCTTGATAGTGTGGACGTTCAACTCTTAGCAATTTTCAATGGGGCAAGTCGCCAGCATCACTAAATTATAGAGCACTTGGAAGGTAAAGGGCGATACAGTTATACACTTCCTATTCATGTCATCCTATAACATGATATGATTCAACCAGCGCCGGATTAAGAGAGGGGCTTGCTGGGGCTATTGCCCCGGGCCCGAAGGGCCCTTGGTTAGGAAAAAAATTTATAAATTCCAATTACGGACACGATTTATTATGTATCTTTCACAATTTCGACTGGTTGATGGCAGCTAGTGTTAGAGCAAAGTTCTAATGTGCTTGTCCAATACAAGATGGTCACGTCGTGGTAAAAATTTTTTGAAGGTATTCATAAGGCTTTAGAAAATATAGCCAACGACAAGGATCGTAAAGCTGAACAAATCAAAGAGGCTTTAGCTTTGATTAATCACATCACTAAGCTTGAAAACGCTTTCATGATTGTTTTGGCGCTACAAGTCAATACCTTCAAAAAGTTGGAATTGAATCGATTTCTGCCAGTAAAATGCTGTTATGTTTAGTAGATTTTGTTGAGGACTTGCGTGAAAAGTTTGCAGAATTTGAAGAAAAAGCTAAACGCTTAGTGTTTTAGTGAGTCAAGAATACTCGGATTCGAGAAAACGAAAATTGGTCAAAAAATTAGCAGATGTAACCTTCTACATTATCTAGCTCTGATAAATTTATTGTTACTACTTTCTTCGTTTCAATCGACAAACTGGTTGCTGAACTAGTAATGCGAAGTAAAGCTTATGACCGTATTTCTCAGCTATTTGGATTTTTACTGCATTTGCTAGTGATTGATGAAACGAGCTGCAAATAAGACTGGATGAATTTGTTGAAGATTAGATGAAGGCTAATTCTTTGAATTGAAGCAGTTTATTTTATTGAAAAATCAACCAAAAGATGTGTTTTCAAGCCACTCAGAACTTGACAAGGAAAATGATAACATACTAAATCATGAGGAAGTTCTAAATTGGATAATTAAGCTGGATAAGGTTCAAGTATTTCCTAACACATCGATACTACTTGTTACCATACCGATAGCTAATTGCGAGATAAGAGAGCCTTTTCGGTTTTGAAACGGATTAAAAACATGTTTCGGTCGACAATGCTGAATGAGAGATCATCTGCTTTAGCAAGATTGAGTATTGGAAAAGACTTGCTTGGGTCACTTGTCATTAAAAAATTGTGATTTATTCTCTTGTTTTCCCGAAAATCCTAATTTTTTCTGCCTTTTAGAGGGCCTTTTCGAAATTTAGTACCCAGGTCTTTCAGAGTCTCAATTAATCCGGCGCTGGATTCAACATTTGGAACTAATCTAACCATAGTCTCAGATAGGTGTTGAATATTAGGGAGAACTGTATCTATGAGTGCAAAGTAAAATTTTTCAATAAAACCAGCTTCTAAATATAAACACTTTGAAGTTAGAGGAATATGTGCAACCTTAATTTCAATAATAGTTGATGTACCTACTCTAAATTAGTTGAAGAAGAGTGATAAATATAGTACAATTTTGTGGAATTCGATAAAGGGGTATAATAATATTAATTTTCATGAAGTAAAAAGACGGCATAATACAATACAAACTCCAAAGTTAAAATGATATGAAGTTAGTATAAAGTGTCTCCTCAACGGTTCAATATTTTTGTTGATATGCATTTCCGGTTTGACCGGAAATGGTTTATTAAATTTGATAGCATTTTTGAGTTTCTTGGATCCTCTTGAAAGGGGGTGAGCAATTTCATTCAAAAATATCAAACCGTTGAGGAGATTCTTAGGGGGTTCCATAGTTTACACTAAGTAACTCTGTATGTGAGAAATGACAACCTGACACTTATTTGAAGTTTAGTGATACTTATTTTCCGTTATTTCATGTGGCACAATATAATAGTATGCCCAATTCAATATTGATGAAAGATATAGATCATCATTATGTCGTATAGTCAAGAAGCCATTAAAGCACTGACTTCTTGACGTAATAAGTTCCAAAATGGTATGGGAAGGCATAGGAAAACTTAATGAACTAGGCGCGGGGAACAGCATCGTCACCTTACTGTGGGCTCTAGGACACATAAGGAAATGGAATAGCAGAAGAACAATCTAAATAGGTGCTATGGAATTCCCTTTTGGGAGCCAGAAACCTTTTGCGGTATGATCTATTGTAATATTGGAAGATATAGGCAAAGCACAAAATAATAGCTAAAGACAATCAAACATATCTACACATGGGAAACTATAACTAGGTGAGATCAAGTGAGTGCTCAACTCGGAGTAGATCTGCAATAAGAGCTTTGACATGGCACTCTCGTCTGCTTGGGCTCCTCAAAAAGCTAGTGGAGGAAAAAGATTGTAGTTCTGAGGCATGGAAGAAGAAAAATACTTTGTGGAATACAATTTAGAATCATCATCAATTGGGAGGTTATAGAAATCTGTTTCTATGAAATGTTGATTTCAAAAGGTTCATAACAGATGGCGCCCTATCATTCGGAAACAATTTTTATCATACTAAAAATTATTATTTATGCAGAAATATAAGAAAAAGTTTGATTGTTGTTATTTTCTCCACTTTTTTTCAAGAACTCTATAGTAGAATTAATACAAAGTTTTCAAAATAATATATCACAATATAAAAAGCTTGAATTTGTTGGGAATTTTATTATTACTTATACCTACCAACAATTTAGAATATTTATAATATTCAGAAATAAAAAAATATATGTGAAAACTTTCTACTTGTTGACCGATTTTAGTTGATGAATCACGATGACGTCATTGAACCTTGGGATGACGTAAGTGTGCTAATATTACACTACTCACAGCGTCGTTAGGCCGTTGGATTCAAGTTTTTATTATTATTCACCGTGACCTTTAGCTCTATTACAGATAAATATATATAACTTCCAACGTTATATCATTGCTATATAGTTATATTTCAATAGAAACCTAAACCATTTTAGCATAAACAAATGTAAATTAAGTTTTAAACAATGAATACATAAAAAAATCGTCTCGATCTTCGCGGGTTTTGTGGGGAAAGGGAGAACCAGTATCGGCTCTTCCTAAATGACTTGCCACTCAATTTTTTCTACAATACCATATAATGAACCGAAAAACAGCTCGTTGTACATATCAGCAGCTTATATTCGCTAATTACAACAAGTGAGATGACAAAAATATCTTTTCGCCTTATATTTTTATTCATATCGAGTATTTTTATAAGCAGAGAATTCTGAGTCCGCCCCTGTTAAAAGAGTTGTAATCGCACTTTTCGTCCGCCATTGCTGTGACGTTCACTTGTGTTCAGAACTCGTCCAGTGACGACCGCCCTAAAATTTTGACGTGGCTACTACGTATCTCCCGTTTATCCACTCCGATTGCAGCAAGTTGGTGACGACGAATACGTAACTGGTAAGTACCCAGCTGAAGAATAATAACATGCCGACATGGACTAGACACCCCTTTGAAGTAACGTATTTAAAAAAATTAAATTTCAGATACAAATTTTTAGCACAATTCTAACCGTTTACAGACTTTACACGAATAGGTTTAGAATATGGCGTCATATTGTTCATTACGATTTAAATTTAGCTTTTGAAGTGCGTGATTTTAACGAGAAAATTGCGATATTTATTATTGTCGCGGAATAGTGAAGTATTTATTTGTGTTTTGATTGTTATTATTCGGAATTAGTGTTGTACTTAACCTCACAATTTGAAGTGACTGCCTCTCTCAGTATAGAAAAAAAAACATTTAATATCTATTTGCGCATTTACTTTATTTATGAAAATAATTACATCACCATTTCGTATTCTGGCATTTCTACACCTATTAAAACTGCTTTCTTAAAAATAACTTCCACAATATGTAAGTCCAAACCATAAAAAAACATTCTTATCTTTTTCATTTATTTTTGTTTTAGCTGAATCAACAATGAATAGAAAAACTGCTATCGTCATTGTATATTTAAGTTTGGTACTTACTGAATTTATCAGTGGTGTTCAGGTTCATTTTCAAACTGGTACACTTAATATTTATTAATAAAAAAACTTTGATTTGAATATTTTTAAGCTAGTCCAAAATTAATATACTCGAATGTACAAACAATCAAGAAAAGATGTAAAAATACCATCAACACAACTTCTTAGAGTATATAACTTAATGAAAAGAAAAGGATACCACAAATATGCAATAAAAATATATACCTATATAAACACTAACACCTTCAACTTGTTAGAACCATATTTATTTACTTTTTCTGTTTTTCCATCCTTCTATCAGTGCTTAACTTTCTTAACCGGTGCACAATAGATCTTTTAGGTCACCCAATATATATATACCAACAACCAATATATATATACCAACACCCAATATATATATATACTTTCTCTACTGATACTTGTTTCCATCACAACTTTATTTTTGACCATTTGTAGTATATAAATTTTGAAGGAAAACTGAAATATTTAGTGTCCAATGGTAAATAGTATTGAGTTTTGTCTTATGGTACACTATTGCTTGAGGGTAATTTGTTGATTAAATTATTTATTCATCAGAAAGCTCTAGAGAGTTCATATGTGAATTAATAAAATATGAACTTTCATATACAAAGATATAATTTTAATGCGTTATTTTATTGATTTTCAACTGGATTTAAAGAGCTAGTCCCACCTCTATGCACCTGTTGTGATTATTCATTACATGACCTTGATCTAGTCATTAAAATTAAAGGTAGATGTGCATATTTACCAACTTGCATGTATGTGTATTTAAGGTAGTCTAATTTACATATATTTAGTAGAACTTTTGACCAATCATGAAACAAACTTTTACACTTTTCCTACTATGTACCAAGTTATTGTAGACAAAATCTTCTTTAAATAAGAAGAAATAACTCATTAATTATACAATAATTGAATACCCACTCATTTCTTGTTTCAAGTATTAAGCCATACAAATTATATAGGTACCTTGCTACTATAAGTATAATAGCAAACTTGAATAAATTAGTTTACATTTAAAATTGCCGACATTTACTTAACACTGATTATTAAACAACTAATTAACTATAATATCTAGATAATATCGCCCCAGACTATAATAGCTCCTCACCAATACATTAATAACCATACATTTGATAACCTACCTGTGATTATTGAATGTTCAAGGTGGAATATTGATGAAATTTAAATAGGACCACACTACAGCTAGTACATCCCTGATCATAGTTAGGTCCATATTTAGTTTTGAAATCTAATACCTCACCTGGCATAAAGGCAGTTGAAAATTAATTATCTGAACCTATACAGGTTGTCCCATGAATAAAGAACTAAAACTGGAGTGAATAGATTTTATTTAACAAACTAAGTATACCAAATACAATTATTCAGTAATCTGTAGGATGTTCTAAATATACCCAAAAATTAGTTGTTGCTCCCCAAATGATATTTATTTAAAAAAAACTCTTATATCAACAGGTTGTCTCGGCCATGGACGCTATTGTGGAGGAAAAGTGTCAAGTGGATCCTCTAGCTCCATCCCCTGATCCACAAAGCGGGGGAGGTGTCCCATCATCGGTAGGAGTCTCTAATACCCAACCTCACCTGGTGACTGCCACTAACATTGTACAGCTGACCTTACCTTCTCATACGCAAGCACAGGTGCTGTTTTATTTTTTTATTTGCATAGTGTCCATATTTTTTTTTAATTCTTCCTAAAGATGATCCTACGGTCAGCTTGTCAGTTTTTTTTCCATTTTAATACCTTTGCGGATACCTATGTTTATTATTGCATCATATCTTTTGAGTGGTTCATATTTATTCTTTTTTTAATTTGTTGGGAAATTAAACCACAATATTTTTAAATTCGTTATTTCAACGTTTCGGTAGCGTTCCAGCTACCGTTGTCAAGAAAAAATAAGTAGAAATTAATTTTTACCCCTAACTGACACAACAGAAAAAATTTGACAACTAGACAATCAAAAATTATTTTGAAGTTTAAGACTGCAAAATTTTGTTATCAAATTTTTATTAAGGTCCATTCATAGTAGATCATATCTGTGGCAAAATGTGAAATGAAATATTTCATTTTATGACATTCCAACGATATGATAGTCTACTAGAAATGGAATCCAGTGAAGTGCACGTTCCAGGAACGGTTTTTATTGGGATAGCGCGTTTTTTAATTTCCCAAGAAATTAAAAAAAGAATGAATAATATACCACAAGGAACATACAGAAGATATTTGGTTCATATTTGTTACTAATGTAAAGTTGTCTTCCTATCTATACTTTATATTATTCATTGAACTGTGTTTTCCATGCCACCGCAAGAAAAGTATATAATTATTTGGGTTTTGTTAGCACATGAAACTTATTGTTTTAGAAAATTCGGTTAGTAGACACAGAATAATAAAATTTGCTCTAATACTAAATACTTTTTAATTATTGAAATAAATCTTATAAAATAGCATTGTGTGAAATAAATTTTTTTGTTTTTTCTTTTGTAGGTCCAGAGTGTTATACAACCCAACCAGCAATCCGTGATACAAACTGCAGCAAATTTGCAACCTATGTTAAGTAAAGGCAATGTGATATTGGTTAGCAGTAAACCAAATTCTGTCATACAAACAACACAAGGAAATTTGCAGACTTTGCGGGTAAGTTCACTTCATTTAGTCCAGAGTCCAGGAGGAATCGGCGCATGAGTACCGAAAACTATTCCACCTCAATTTGTTCATGCCATCCTCTTCAAATTGCCCTAATAATGATATAAATGCATGCTGCCATGGGGCAACCCGGTGCCATATTGTTTAAATTGCAAGGAATTGTTATTTTTCAACCGGACACATTTTTTTTTTCATATTCTTTATTGAAATATCAATGAGAAAGGTTCTATGACTTTTCACGATAAAGTTAATATTTTCGAAGATATGAATTTTCAAAGGTTCGAAAAATCTTGAATTTGGGTACTTTCGACCCATAAAGAATACAGGGTGTTTCCAAATGACACTCACAACGTTTGCATGTAGATACCTCTCGTAAAATTGGACAAAATGATATAAGGGCAAAGATTACAGAATAAAAATATAAGATGTTTCACTCGTTCGAATTTATCGCGTAAAGCACCGATGCCGCTGGTGACTTGGATGGTACAGTACGTCGCTACGTCCTTACATGCATTTAATTTGGCATATTATACGGGACGTCGCCCGTCGAGCGCTGTTATTTTAGAACGGTGTTTATTGTTTGTTCGTGTTTTATATTTATGTTGTATAGATTTTTTAAATTTATTAATTAATTGTTGAAATGAGCAAAAAGTCATATTAATATTTTTCTCTTTAATAGCAAAGCTTAAACATTAAATATTTTGTAATATTTGCTAATACAAAATTACGGATTTATTTTTATAATAAGAATATTATATAAACAAGTACATTAAGCAAGAAATCACAAAAATTCAATTCTATAGCTAACCAAAGTGGAATTGGTCAGTTCCTTTTGAACGAATTTACTAAATTTTCTTTTCATCATCCATGTAATCAATTTCCTTCCAAATATTATGCAAGTCTCTATACCAGATTCCGTATATATTTAACTCTCAAATGTATATTGAAAGATTTTAAAGACAATAGATTAAATTTAACACATAACGTCGCCGTTACTTCAATATGTCGTATGTCAGAAATGTTGATTTTCCGGGATTTAAAAAAAATGTTTTATTTATTACGCCCATATTTTTTCAAAATGATATTTTTACGTGATAGTAGATTGACACATGATTGACATACGAGTAAGCATTCTCTGTTTCACTGTAGCCTTTGACATGCGAGGTCTTGATATTGTATAAAATCGATAATTTTGAATACTATGGTGTTGCAAACTCGAAATGGCACTTTTTTGACATACGACATATTGAAGTAACGGCGACGATAAACCAAACTCCAAACTTAGTATTTTACAACATTTATAAAAAATTTTAATAAAGGTATCCCGCAGCTGATTCTCTTTTTACTGTTTTAACCTTGTCAATCCAAAAAACTCGCGTTATTTGAAGATCAAAATTTAAGATTTAGTGGCCCTATTATTCTGGTGGCTAATGAGTATATTTAATAGAATTTGTGATAAATATCTGTTAGATTATCAACAAGTAGGTATCAAAAAATTACTAAGATGCTGGATAAAAACTGTGAATTGATTCATTTCAAAAATTCAACATTTTTCGAAATAATTAACATTTAAAAATAAACCTTTGTGATAAAAAATCCTATTAATTTAAATATATATTTCTCTAATTACCCCTGTATAGCTTAAAATAAAATAAGCTTTTTGATCTTCTCTGGTATCTACCGGTCTCGTTATTGACAACAAAAGCGAGTCGTCGAGAGCGGCGTCCGTTTGGGACAGCAACTTGAAT